>VDFB02019792.1:0-63651 GCA_007258455.2 Sequoia sempervirens | reverse complement strand
AACTTTCCCTTAAATGTGGCGAAGACCTCATACTAGGAATATTTGCTAACATCATTGAAAGTTGTAGGAAAAGGGTACAAGATACCCTCTCTAAAAGAGTTAAGTGGGAGGTTGCTGTAGGATGCTATTTTAGGTGCAAAGACAATTGTGGAAGATCAAAATAAATAATGGCAAAAGCTCGGGTGCACCATTTTTCAAATGGATGGACCAATGGAAGGAATTGCACCTTCATCAATTTTTTGGTGGTTTCAAATGGCAAAGTTGCTTTTCTTGAAATCAATTGATGTCTCCAACGAAATAAATAATGTAGAAATTTTGAGCTTGATGTTGGAGGAGATTGTCTTAGTGGTGGGCATAAGGAATATGGTGCAAGTTGTGATTGGCAATGCAGCTGCATATGTGGCAGTTGAGAAATGCTTGAAGCGAGGCATCCATTACTCTTTTAGACTCCTTGTGTAGTCCATTGCCTTGACCTTCTTTTGGAGGAGAGGTGTAAAATTGATTGGGTGAGACTAGCCTTAGAAGATTAAGGAACGTCACAAAATATGTTTATAATCAACCTTGGATTCTCAACTTGAGAGATCACATCAAGGGGAAGGAGCTTGTGTGATTGGGTGTTCCAAGGTATGCAACTTACTTTCTAATATTGCAAAGCATTTGCGATTCATTGACATCCTTGAAGCATATGTTTATAAGTCAACCATGGCTAGACCAACATTTTTAAAGAAGATTGATGGAGAGAGGAACACAAAGATAGTTTTTTATGATGCCTTTGTGAAGAGAGTTGTAGAGATTTTAAAGGTAACTTAAAATTTTAATTAAAATTTCAAATTGAATCCTTCATTTTCAAATTTTAAGACTACTTATTTTAATTTATTTGTAATTTAAAGTTGTTTGTATTTTGTAGGTGTTGAAGTCTTTAGTGAAGGTTTTGTGCTCGGTAGATTGGGAGTAAAATGCAACAAGGTATATTTATAAGGTCATGGATAGGGCCAAAGAGGCCATCCAAAACTAGTATACGGAGGACAAAGATAGCTTTGATCCCATTTGGGATATCGTTGAGTAGAGGTGCATTGATCCCATTCATGTAGTGAGGTGCTATGTCAACCCCAAGTTTTTCTTCTCTAGTAGCTTTGTAGATGTTAATGGGGAGATTATAGAGGGTCTCTCAACATGCATTAACATGATAACATTGAGGTTGAGGTGATATGCTTTATTATTTTAGAGTTGTAGAATTACAAGCTAAGGGGTGCTCTTTTCTTCACCACCTGCTATTTGAGGGAGATCCAATTCGACTCCAAGTAACAAAAATTGGATTTTTTTCTTAAATTGTACAATTTACACATTACAATGATTAATAAAATATTACATGCTTAGAAAATTTTGAATAGCTTATTTACAAGTTTTTGGTGGGAAGATTGTGGTGGAAATACCCCAAATCTTCAAAAGTTAGCCCTTTAAATTTGAACTTTTTTCAACTTTTTTTACCTTTTTTGGCTGTGAATGTAATTGAAGTTCGAATCTATTCACATGAAGTGCTATAATTTAACTGCACAATGCCCTAGTGACTTGGTTTTGTGCAATACAACCTTCGGCTTTGCACAAGAAAGGTGGAGGACAAATCATACGAGCTTATTGATTTGAATGAGATTGATCCCTATAATGACTGGACTGCATAGGATGAGGGGTCCTTTTTGTTTATAGAGGACAAGATTGTTAAGTTTGAGAGTCAATTTATGGATGGTGGTAGATGTAGTAGAAGCAAGAGAGATTGGATTGGATGGCATCAATATAGAATTTGTCAAACATGAGGTAGAGGAGTCATTGCCATCTAATAGAAGGGTGGAACCATAGTTGCAACCTTCTAGGTTGAGTGAGGAGCCACAATTGAGTGCAAGGACTATACCCTATCCCCAATTTTTTAGTAGAATGGGAAGAGGAAATTGTAAAATCTTGTAATTTTTAACTTGTCTAGATATGCAATTTATGATGATGATTTTTGAAGACAATCATCATAAATTCATAATAGTATCAACTAGCTGAGGTATAACACTTTGTCAACATTTTATACACTCCTTTGATACATTTTGTAACTGTTATTAGCATAAAATTTGTGTTTTTTAAAGAAAATTAAGTATTTTGTAAGTTGTCAAGTCAGAAGTTTTTGGTCTTTTGAGTTTGAGTTGAGTCCAAGTATGTGACTATGCTCTAATTATCCTTCCCAAACATTGTGGCAAACTCCTCATTGCTTTTGCTTTATTCTCATCAATTTGCATTGGCTCCCCTAGGTCTAGATCCAATTGTGTTGTTGGACTCTCCTTGGACATAAGCATATTGCAATTTGTGAGATGCAAGGCACCACAAATAATTAAAAGCTTGTTTGCTTTCCTAGAGGTAAGGTTATTCTTCTTGATAGAGTGGATGCAATTGTCTTTAGACCAATTTATTTCTGTAGTAGAAGAGGAGGCAAATGGTAGTGGTGTTGTCATTGAATAGTGCTCATGTAGAGTCCATATTATTGGTTCTTTCTATGCCTTAGTCTCCTTATTCAACTTTGCCTCTTTTGGATGTCCCTTGAGTGGCAAAAATGGTCCACTCATGACAAATGGTGATGGTATACTCAACATTATACATCTTCAAAGTTGCCTTCATTAAGCCTCTCTTCACCTCAACATTTTCATAGGAGCAACTTTACTAGGCCTTTGCATGTATCACTTCGGGTTTAATGCATTGACAACCTTGTGTAAGAGAGTGTTGAGTTTATTCCACCTCTATTGATGATATGTTGAATGTGTTCATTATAGAATTACAAGGTGGGGTTTTTTTATTTGTACAATGACATTCATTTGTTTGAACATGCTATCAATGCACTCATACATCTCCCAAAGGTTTGGAGCGTTAGTCCCTATATATGATCTTCATCACTTCCTTCACCTTCTTCCCCCACTTTGCCTTGGGCATAGCCCATCGATTCCACTCTTATGTCATGATCATTAGTTGCAATGGATCTTGCATCTCAATCATCCTCTGCAACATAATGAAGTGTGAGACATATCTAGTCACAAGAGGTTTAAAATTGTGCATGCAATGTGTGGTGATTGTAGGTAAATGTTTCCACATCTCTAGCATCGACTACTATATGTTTGATCTGATCTAATTTTCCCCATGTCCTTGAATCCATTGTGCTTTTCATGCACATGATGAGGAGCCTAATATGTGTTTGTAGGTCCCTTCAACCAACTTCCTTGCTATCTTGTACACATAGGCTGCATTTGTCATGAATTGCATTGCATTCATGCACCCAACCACAATAGCATCTTTGAGGATGTGAAATTGAAACTCTGCATTCATCTAGTGCTTCGATAAGTTGACAACCCTAAGGAAGGATCCTCCATACAGGTCACCATCATATTGATGAGTGGATGATGCTTAATGTTTGTCCACCCATCCATGGTAATGCCACTTTTGTTTGTGACCCATGCGGCCTTAATTTTCTCCTTAAGAATGTTAATCTTGGAACAATTTTTATCCAAGATAGTGGTCCTCAATTTTGTCTCTCTAGGGGCACATATGAAAGCCTTGCCCTTATAATCTTAGAATGAACAAGGAATGGAATGCCATTGGCAAAGAATAATTTGCTAATTACATCATTTGCTTCATCTTTCATTTGCTCATTAAGCATCTCTGCCACCAGGTTGGGAGATGAACTTGACACCCTACTTTTCCCCTTAGGCTCTAATGCATTGGAAAAAAAGAGGCACTTATGGCTATTAGGAAGTACTAGTATCCCTCAATATCATAGTAGTAGGTGGTATGTCATGCTCATTGCCAGTACCAAACAATCTCTATATTTCTACCCTATGTTTAAGTGACAAAACACACACAATAGTCCAACACTTTGATCATGAACAGATGAATGGTCAGCTGCCTTGGTTCCCAAGGCCACAAAAGGATACTCAATAGCTAAGGTCCCATCCCCAAAAAAAAATCTACTCAGGATTTGTCGATTTTATTCTAGAAGCAAATTGTTTTAAAGGCCTTCTGTATTGAAGGGAACTCCTGACAAAATCCATCACTTTGTTAAGTGAGAATCCTTAGAGGTAGCGCAAAATGAATGAATGAAGCACCTTATTGCGGCCAAAACATAAAATGCAAAGACCAAGATGCGTTAGCTTCCAAAGCGATCCTCCAGGAGGAAAGAAATCATTTTGGTAAGAACTGTACAATCCCTTCCACACAAGAGAGAAGCATCGAAAACGGCGATGCCAATATTGAAATAAAATGAATGGAATGAAAAGCAAGCGATAGAGGACTCGGATAGCAGTAGGCGGTGAGCATAAGTGGCAAACATGTGATTATGACAAGTGTTATGATCTCATGACATGAGACACAAAAGTAAATGCCCTAAGTCAACTTAAATAACTAGGTGTGGAAAGGGCACAAAAGGGAAATTGGTTGGGGAATAACCTTGTTCACATCAACACCCTCTTAAGTGCAACTTAGGGAGAAAAAGAAAAGAGCAAAAGATTGAAAGGTGGGTTCTGACAACATACATAAAATAGATCTCTAACAAATAGAGAAAAGGAAGAAAACTAGAAAATCCTTCAAAAGAGAAAATACGAAAAAAGCAATAGGCAGCCAAAAGGTGGAGGGAGGAGGACTCAGTTGGTCATCTCTGGGCGACAGTTTCTTTTCCAAGCATCAATCAGCGAAGCGATAACGAGGCACGCCACAATGCGAGGCAGAAAGATGCCCAGCAGCAATTCTAAAGGCAATACCCGCAGTTTGTGACCATCATCAGCGAGTTGTCGGAACGAAGTGGCCAGATTCCAATGGTTTTCAGCCTCGGTTGATTGCGCCACTAGTATTTATCAGATTTACCCAAGAGTTGTAAGTGATTGTGGCGAGAAAGCGAATCTTTATCATCAATTAGCGGCGTAAATATTGAAGGTTGAATCATTCCGGTTCTTTAGATGATAAATGCAATAGTTGCCGGTTTCGGCAAGACCCTCCATGCACCCAACCTAAAACTGGTAATAGACAAACTAGAAGTGAGATTCAAGTAGTGAAGTCTTAAAAAAATCCAAGAAACCTTGATGGGTAGTGAATGCTGAAATGTGAAGTGCCTTGGATATATCTCAAGATATATTGCTTTCCAATGATTCTCATGAGGATCTTGAGAGAAATGGAAACAAGAACAACAACAAAATATCTAGATGATGTGTGTGTCAAAAAAATACCACCAACTAATACATACAGAATCAAATCTAGGTGTACTACAATTGGTAGACAATGTGACACCTAATTGGAATGGAGTGGGGTTAGGTATGTAATCAGTCATGCCATATCTTTGAAGCAAATCAAGAGCATACATTTGCTGAAAATTGGAAATCCTTTCAAAAGTCTAAAGAATTTGAAGGCCAAGGAAGAAACATAAAAGCTTGAGATTGGTTATATTAAATTGCTCCATCAATGCTCTTTGAGCACCTTGGAGGTGGGCACTACATGTGAGAATCAAGTCATCCACACACAAAACAAGTATAAAAAGAACTTCCCCATGTCTTTGAGTGTAAATATTTGAATTAGAATGGTAGCAAGAGAAGCCAAAAGCAAGCAAGAAGTTATCCATCTTCTCATACCAAGCCTTGGGGGATTTTTTGAGACTATACAATGAATGACAAAGCCTACAAACAAGTGAAGAGTTCTATACAAAACTTGGAGGTTGCTCCATAGAGATCCTCATGGCGATCACCATGCAAGAAGGTGCTCTTCACATCTGTTCGATAAATTTTGGCCATCCTTGTGATGCAACATGAGAAAGTAAAAGATGAATATAGTCCATCTTGGCTATAGGAGCAAAGGTCTAGAATAATCAATGCCCTTAGCTTGTGAAAAGCCCTTAGCCACAAGATGTGCTTTGTACTTGGGAATGGACCCATTTGTCGCATATTTGGTTTTGTACACCCACTTGCACCGAACCAACTTTCTTCCCTTGGGAAGAGGTACGATATCTCATGTATGATTATTCATCAAGGAAGTATACTCCTTGACCATGATATTGCTCCACTTTGGAATACCTGTGGCATTTGAAAAACGTTGAGGATCATTTGAATGTGCATGACTCAAAAAGATTGACACTTACAGTTTGTGAACGAGTTAGTTAGGAATTTGTAGTATCAATAGTCAAAGGTCCAACCTCCTCAAGGGTATTATGGGTCTAATGGGGCAAAGACTTTGCACTAGGAGGTGGTGGACCAAGACCATTTTCATCATTCCCAAGAAGCAAACAATTCTCTAGAGATGAAAGAGGCGTAGGTAGTGAGTGAGAAGTAGGTGATGTTGTGTCCATATGTGTGAAGTGTTCATCAAACTAGACATTTTACCAAAAAAAACATCATGTGTGATAGGATCAAATATCTTGTAAGCCTTCACATCTTCAAAATAGCCAACAGAAATCAAAGGTTGACTCTTTTTTATAGCCTTTTGCTAGCTAGAAGGAATGCCCAAGCCTCGTTGCCAAATACTCAAAAAGAAGACACATCAGGGTTGACATGGGACCAAGCCTCCATGGGAGTCATATGCTACACTACCTCGTGGGGTATATGGTTTTGAATGTAGTTAGCAGAATTGAGTGCTACTGCCCAAAAGTTGGGTGTCATGTCCTTAAATTGAATCATGCAATTAGTCATCTCTCCTAACATCCCATTCTTTTGCTTGGCTATACCATTCTATTGAGGAGTGTAAGGAACTCTTTGCTGATATTGAATACCATGCTCATTATAGGAATCTTGAAATGCCTAGTTCACATACTCCCACCTTTCTTTGTGCATATCCAATGAATAGAAAGACCACATTGCTTCTCCACAAATGCTTGAAAGGTCTTGAAAGTGGTGAAAACCTTGCTATTGTATTGAGAAAGTATATCCATGTGCATTGTGAGAAGTCATCAATAAAGGTGACACATTGTTATGTCGGCGCCATAAATCACAAACCGACCTCTAAGCTAAAGAGATTACAGCCTTGTCAAAATCACAGCCTTAATGAATTAAATATTAAATAGTGATCCTAGTAAAGAGATTGATTATGGTTAAAAGGATATTATTAACAGCGATTCCAAAAAGGCATTTAATTAAATAAAATTAAGAGTTTTGGGCAGCGTTTGGTTATGATGAGGTGTGACTTTTGTAAGGGCAGCGATTTTGATGAAGAGGTATGGCTCCCTCTAATTTAAAGATATAAAGGGGAGGAAATTTCATTGGGGAGAGGCATCAAGTAAAGGAGATTGGAAAAAGGAAAACTAAGAAATTGAAATATAAGATATCTATTGGAAATAAATATTGTTTTCAGCAAGCATATTATTGGGGAGTAAGTTAAAGGATAATATTAGAATATAAATTAGGAATAGCCCCACACACACACACACACACATTATAATTGCTTAATGATATTTTATTACCAATTAATATAGTAAAGTCCTTTAGCAATCTATTTTGAATTAATAGAATTGTTTTGCAAATAGGGAGACCGATCAACCTTTTGAATTCACGAGAGGTGAAGTATCAACCTTTCCTTCATTAAGCACGCCACCCCAAGATGCAGTGCTTGTGGGTCAGGAGGGCTTGTTGAGGAAGGAAATCTTCATGCATCTTATCATGCATTCCATCCCGAGATGGATGGAATGGAGCTCCCGCCATGCTCGTGGGCAGGGAGGCTAATGAGTGGTCCTAGGCTTGATCAAGGATGGAGTGCCTCCAAGGTGGATTGAGGGATGGAGTGGTCCTAAGATCCTGCGTTGTTTGTGAGGCGAATGAGTGCTCCTAGGCTTGAGGGTCTTCTCATGTATGCCACCCCGATATGGATGGATGAGGATCCACCCATGCTCTCTTAATACAAGGACAACCATCCTTGAGATTGTGGTTTGGAAACATTTTAAATTTTTAAGTGAATTCCTAATATGATTGGCTATAGGAATATGCCTTGGAATAATCATTAATGATGTTAAGATATTTTGAATTCCAATGTTAATGATGCTATGAACTATAGATCTAACTATTATGATGTTTTAGCAATGATATATTGCTCTCAATATTATAATATTTTATTTATTAATTTGAATATTACCGTAAAGTCGATACTTGTTATAACTAAGATCAGTTTTTAGTGATGATTACTGTTTTACAGGCCTAAAACCAGGAATTTACCAAAAGAGGACATTACACACATACTTGGCCCCTAGAAATGGAGTTGTGAATGACATAAGATCACTATGAACCAGCTCAAGGGGTGCCTTGGTACAAGAGGCCATACCTTTTGGAAAGGGATCGCAATGATGTTTGCCAAGTATAGAACCTTGACAAACTCCCTCAGCGCATGCAATCCTAGGAAGACCCATCACCATGTCTTATGTGCTCAATTGTTGAAGATACTTGTCGTTTAGATGACCAAACTTCTTTGTACCAAAGCCTGCTCAAAGAATCAGCATGTGTAATGAAGGATGATCCTGAGGAGAACTGAAAACCATCAAACCTATGCAATCGGGATGGTTCTATGATGACTACATTTGGTGTGAATTCAATTGTCTTTCCCTCACCAGAATGACATATTTGATAGATGGAAAAAGGTCAGCAGAAATCTCTACAACCAAGAGAACATCATTGATGCATCCATCTGCCAAAAGGTCGGTGCCATGTCCTTGGACGGAATCATGCAATTGGTTATAACTCTATTCACACCAATACAAGACACAAGGATTTTTTTTTCTTACTTCAGTTCACATGAAATGCCAAAGCAGAGGATACACAAAAGTTGCAGCCCTTGTTCTTTCAACCTTAAGCCTGAAAAACAACATTTGATAATTTATGAATTGTAGTGCTAAGAACTTGCATATATAAATATTTAATTTAACACCTTAAAATAAAAAAAATAGCACTTCTAAATTTTAAAATGAGTTTTAAAAAAAGGAAAAAACGGCAATGCAAGAAATGTTTGACTTTTAGATTTTGTTTATTTGAATATTAAACAATGAAATATACATATTCCTATTGTAATGCTAAATGAAATTCAGAAAAATGAAACAACACTCAAACAAAGATTTCAGTGTGAACTAGTGAAGTATTACCTTGAACTTGAAGGCTTGATGAATGGTTTGAATGATTGATTGACGAAGACAATTAAATGGTGGTTAACAATGCAACCTTGCTGATAAGGATTCATTTGATTTATATATGAATAGATTGTCAACATAAGGAAAGCTGCCAAACCTTTTAATGATGGGTGGATGTGCTCATTAATCTCTTTAAATTCCTATTATCCAAGGCTTTACTAGGTGATATAATGTTAGATCTCAAAGTGATCCATTGAAGACTTGAGTACTATCATTGCATTGATTTGGATGTATTGTAACTAGTAACTGACAAAAAAAGCAAATATGAAACAACAATTACTGAATCTGAATAAGATAGTTTTTATTGAAAGTTGAGAGCTCATACAAATCTGGAAACTCTGTGGAAGGGAGGTATGCCTATTACACTACCACATAGCTTCAAATTCAGCCCATTTATACATTTCCAAATGAAACTAGAAAAAATTCTAAAAATAGTAAATTATGGCTCTCATTGGAAACCAAAGAGTCACTATACTTGTGTTCTCCATGGAAGTTGAAATAGATAGCAGGATGAGGACAGATCAACTACAAAACTAAAAACATACTAAAAAACTATTTAAATTTGGTACCCCAACTTGGTGGGGTCATAACTCCTAGCCCATTGGCTGAAAACTGGACTAATTGGAAAGGTTTCCAATTGACCTCATTGATTTGCTTGGAGGGTAGCCTGTGATACCCCTACTAATCAGTTGGGGAAAGTCTCAAGGAGCAATACCACTCTAATGGCCTCCAAAAATGCAGATTATTGAAATGTAGAAAATACCAAAAAAATGGTTATTGTCATTGATATTTTCTGGATTTGGCCATGCATATGTCACCTAAATGCCCCTAGATGTTTGTTGGATCATGTATGTACGTGGAAGCACAATATTAGTGCATAGGCTTCTGCTGCCCATTTGTGTGTTAAATTCATGACAATCATTGCTGGCACTGGAACCAAAAGCCCCAAGAGCAATTTAATATGCATTTGGAGTGCTTAACAGTCTTGCCAAATCAATCAGATATCTTATAGCTTGAGTGTTAATGCTACAGAGCATCATGCTTCCAGTACTAGAGTCTTTAAGACAATACAAAACTACAGAAGATGAACCCAAAAAACATGATGAGAAATTCTTCTGAGCTAGTTTGCCTTGTCATTCATTCTGTATCTCAGAATTCCTGCAATCTTTTTTGTAAGTCCAGGTCTGCCTTAACTTTCAAGACAGCTCCTCTAGTATTTTCTGCATGAAAAGAAATTATCGATCAGCTGAATTACATATGTTGATCTAAATTTCTAGCTATTTTAATTTGAGACACCAGTTGACTCATGCTTACTCTAGTGGAATTGAGCAAACTTCATAAGAAGGCCATATCCGCTTTGTCAAAAGAAGTGTAATAATCTACCCCAATTTTTTTTTTTTTTTTTTTTTTTTTCTGTGTATACCCTGCTGCTGTTTGCTGATTCCATTTGTTTCCATGAAGTTTTTTCATTGCATATGAAGGTGTTTGCATTGCAAAAATCAGAATTTAAACACTATATCAGACCTGGAAATGAGTTCTAACAGCAAACTGGAAGCTTCTCCTGCAAGTACGCCTTGATCCCAAGTTGAACGATGATGATACCCAGCTGTATAGTCTTTTTTGGTAGGCAAAAGGGTGCTAGAAAATAATGAACAAACTACCTTTCAGTCCAACAAACCCTGTGCATAGCAACCAAGAAAGTTGTACCATCCAAGAAGGGCGATTTCGCTCTAGAAAAATAAATCCTTCACCAAAAAATCTGCAACCAGCTTTGAAAGGGGCGCCCTAGGTAGGAATGATGATATTTGAAATACCCATTTTGATATCTTTTTTTCTTTTTGACTTATGAACATAAAAATGATTCTCTAGGCAAACTGAAAACTCCAGAAAACTCACCAAAAATCACACCAAAACTGAAAATATTATCACACCACACCACACCAGCAATCTCACACCAAAAATCCTACTGCAAACCACTTAGAAGTATTGAAATATCTTCATCCTTGAAAGCCCAGTTGTGTTCTCTGACTGAAAACACCCTTCACTAGCCTGAGCAAGGTCTTTCACTACCGGGGCTAGTCTTAGAACTGAGGGGTATCGTCCTCAACTCCATCCTGCAATCTCTGGCTTCAAACCAGCAGCATAACACCATAAACAATCTCCAACATAACCTCTCAAATGAGCCTCCAAAAGTGTTTTATTTTCCTTCCTTGAGTTGGGCGCCCAAAACTCTAAACCCATGCCAAGAATTGAAGTTTAATTTTAAATTTAATTTAAAATTTCTCCATCCAAAGTGGGATGCCCAAGGTAAAGGGGTATTTAGCTTTTTAAAAACAACTTTAAAGTGATAAGGCTAAGCACCTTGGTCACTTTTATAAAGTCCCCCTTATGACCCCTTTTTAACTTTATAATATAAAGTTACCTTTTTAACATTCTTTTAAACAACATTAGCCAAATATTAAAATAATTTTACCAAGTGACTTTAGCCATCTGAAAATGCTAATATTGGCAAGCCAGAATAGTCCAAGCACCAAAATGGACTTACTATTTTTAGTAAATGCTAAAAAGAGCAAGTCATCGTCCAAAGGCCCAAACTGAAGAACAATGGGAATATACTAAGGCTCATCGCAGGCAACCCCATCCATTGACCCCTACTAAAAATAGAAATACTCGACAATTAACACCAACTCAACTGGAACTGAGTCCCTTAACAAAGCCTCCTAGCCAACAGGAACTCGGAAATTGGCTAGAGGTGATACCCATTAATCCTAACTAGGAGGGGACATTACAAGAAGGTAGAGTTTGTGTTTGATATATTACTTCCTTCTTGTTTTGACGGAGACAAAGGGGAAATTCAATGTATAATGTAGAAATGAATCATAACTCAAAATATTAAAAATGGGATTTTTAAAGGACTGATATTGATCCCCTTCACTGTGAGTACCCGCTAACAATCAATTTACTGGCAATTAATAGTGGGTGGCAATCATATGGTATCCATATGGTCTGTCTCATAGTTAAAACACCTTGAGATGGTAAAAATCTGAACTGCTAAAATATTACAGGGTCGTCTAATTTAATTAACAGGCATATCAAATATAGCACTTGTGCCTAGCTTTTCCCTTGGAATTTATGATAAGGCAGAGATGCTTGTACAGATTACTTTTTTAGTCCACTGCTGTTTTGCCATTTGTAAACTCTTAATCATAGTACATGAAGGTACTACTGTTTTTCATATTGCATATGTCTCATGCATATTCAAATCTTTTACTACCATTTATGCTCTCCAGGAGTCTGCTTTTGGTTTCCCTAGGTGACTTTCGCTGCTTCAGATGTTTATAACTTCTAACCTTGTTTTAGCCAGACTGTTTGAAAATATCTAAAAGAAAAAGTGCAATTTTGATCTGTAACTTTGATGCAATTTATTCTGCAAAATTAGATGCAATTTTATGAGACTGAAATTGCCTTGTGTGCTTATCTTTAGAGTTTTTGCAATTTTATCAGTTTTTCTAAGTAATGACAAGCAAAGTTCTTGGTAATGAATATAAGTATTTTTTATCATATGAAACTTCTCAAGATTTCTTTTCTAGGATAATGTTTTTGTGGGTTGCTCCATTGTTGTTAAGTGGTAAGATAATAGATTTGTTTTTGTTTGAGGTTCAATTTTATATCTGCAAAGCACTAATATTAATCCTCACTTGGAGCATAATGTCAAACAAGCAACTTAAAGTTACTGAGAATAAATCTTTTTGTGGTTGTTGTTTGTGATTTACGGCAGTGTTCAAATGCTTCACAGAACAAATCTTTTTGAAGCATATATAATTGCTAATAGTGGCAAATTTTTAAATTTGGAAGCAGTAAAAGACATGCAGATTCAAACAAAACAAGTACTTAGCTAGATTTTTAGCAAGATGAGTTCTAAAAATTTGGGGAACATTTCAGGCTTAACTTTGTTTGGTAGCCAAAAAATAATATTGATATTTACTTTTAGCAATCAAATTCTCATTAGTACAAGTTAGTGCCCATGTTTTATACGCACAAGGAATGGGCTGTCTTCACCTCAGGTTAGAGGGAACTTAATATGCATTCCCATGATATTTTGTTTTTTGACATGCAGAGGCAGAGGATCAAGGGCTGTGTTGAAGTGGTCAAAGTCCACTGCGTTGTTGCATGATGCAAGCTATTATAGTGCTGTTCAGTTGGAGGGTCCTGAGGAAAGTATAGTCCTTGCCTCTTAAGAGTCATTGTTTAACATTGGCATTCTGCTAGAGGAAGTACTGAAATCAACTTATTCTCTTTGTTAGATTAGTCTTTGAGACAAATGCAGATATTATGTCTTGAGTTAATAAAGATGACTTGCCAAAATTCTTTTGGGCTCTATTACACGATTTCTCTTTTTGTTTGGAATTCACATCTGTCTATATCATTAGGAAGGAGATCTTTGCATACTATACAAGTCCATTACGAAGGCTTTTTTGCAACCTTGATACTATCTTTATTCTGTCAATTTTGATGGTGTCTTTTTTATTATTATCAGGATTCACTACTGAATGTTTTAAGAAAGGTACTTGAGCCTTCTCCACCTTTAGTAGAAACCATGTCAGAGATGTTGATAGCTGAATTGAGTGGACTATGCTATGGGACTGCAATGGTAAGTCGTTTTATAGAGGAAACTTGTGTATCTATTTATTTTTTTGCATATTCTCAAGCAAAATGTTCTGTATGATGTGGCAAAAATATAGCCATGACTAATTATTTTACAGTTACACAAAGTTGGGGAGTCACCTTATGGATCAATTACACCTGTAACATACTTATGGTCCCCATATTCTCCTGATGCTTTCAAAGCAACGGTAGACAGAGACGTGAAAGAGAGCAGTACTTATAATGATAAAGAAAAGAAGCAGAACAATCAGACACGATATTTGTGGTTATGGATCCATGCTGCTGCTTTTCGTGATGCATTTAATGCTTTACAGTCTGCTTGTCAGATACAGGTATCATGCATATGCATATTACATACTGTTTTTCTTTTTTTCTTGTTCATGGTATTTGCCTTCTACCCTCAATCTGAAAGGTGAAATTCTGTGACAAGATCCTGATTTTTGACAAAGTAGGGTGTTGACATAAATGTAGAAGCAACTCATTATCTAATAAATCAAGTGATTGGGATCCATGATACGTTTTTGTGCTTATCTGGTGTTTCAATTATGTATGTGTTAGGAAAGAGAGACCCTGAGAGAGCAGTCTTTGCAAGATCAGACTGATATGCCTAGACCACTGCCTTTATATCAGCCAACTTAGACAAGGCATGGCTCTTAACTAATCTCATAGGTGGTTAGGGTGTGCATCACCTAATCAGTCATTAAGATATGTTGACATTTTTGAATTCAATTCTACAAGATAAATACATTAATGCATTACAATTTACATTGTATGTAACAAGTCAATTTCATATCATAGTCATGTTCAATTTTGATCCAACATCATCACCTACTTTAAATTTATTGTTTCATTCACCCTAAATATGGTATATGAAACTGAAGCAGTTATATCGGAAAATGACATCAAAACCTGAAAGATGATGTTCTGAGAAGATGATTAGTCCACAATTTGCAATCAAAGGCGAAAGGTTTAGCTCACATATGATCACCAGTTAATTCCCCATTCCTACTTGTGTAATTGTCTGCCATGGTTACTAGATTTGAAAATTTTGATTTTTTTGCGAGTTCAAAAAAACTGGAAAATCCAGAATTAAAAAAAAAAATCAGTAAAATTTCTATAGGAATTAAGATGCCTGGACTGTCAGACAAATCCTGCCAGTTCAAAAGGTCCAATCTGGCCAGATTTTGTAACTAGCCTACTACAACAGGTACATTATAATTGTATCCATCCACGGCATTAGATGTAATCACCATGGTGAGCAGCAGTTATAGAGCCTCATTGTCTTGTTGCATGAACATCTGTCACATCTATAACTTTGAGATGTTAACAAATTTGTACTCTCAGTAATTCTGCAAACATCTGTAACCCTTACCATTGTGTCTGCAACTTTTTCCTTCCACATCTACAAGTCTAGCCACTTTGTGTGCAACTTTTCCTTCCATATCCATTTGGATCACCATAGTCATGACATCTTTGCAAATAATTGTCAATAGGTATTCAAAACTCTAATCATCTTCACTAAGATCAATTTTTGAGGGATATCTATGTGGTCTTTTGGTTGTCAAGCTTTCACATGTCATCATGAATCTATGAAGGTGCATTCTATAGAAAAAACTAATCAAGCCAATTGGTTTACAATTGCTAGAATCATATTTGCCAAGTTTGGGATTTTGGATCTGGTCAAAAGAAAAGAATCCATAAATCTGGAATTCTCAAAGACATTCAGAAAATCTGGAATTGTTATATATGAAAAAAATATATATTTTACATAACCATATTTAACACATACAAAATATGAAGAAATGCATAACACTTGATGAACATAATTTTTTTTGCCAATAGTGGCATACTTTGATGGTTAAGTTATTGAGGTGTTGTTCATGCCATCAAGGTTCAAACCTCACTGGGGTGTAATTGTTGAATGTTTAAATTGGGGATGAGGTCCCTTGTTTGTGACCTCACCGGTTCATAGCTCTGGGCCAAAAGTATTTACCCCTTCAAATAAAAAAAAAAAAATTAACATAATTTTAAAGTTGTGCAAAAATGAAAAATGCGTGAGCCAAATTCCTGTGCATAAAAGCATTAATCTGCAAAAAATCGTGATTAATTGCGATTTTATTAAAGTTGGCAGGTGGGATGATTTTTTCCCCAATTTTTTGAAAAAATCATTGACCAGAATGGCCAATGTAAAGAACTAGAAGTCACGAAAAAATTGCAATTTTTTAGGGTATTTTGCTGATTGCGGTTTTCGCAGTTTTCTCTAATTTCCGTCAGATTTCTTTATGATTTTTGAGGGTTTATACTTGCGATTACCTGTAAAATAATTCTGCACGATTTCCTATGAAGTTTTCCATGACTTTTGTCTAGTACTTTGGGTGATTTTAGTTAGGGTTTTTTCTAGTATATCAAATTGATTTGCACTAAGCAGCAGAAGCTGGTGTTAATCAATCGGTGCTTAGGGTAGAGGGTGATCCTGATATTAAATTTCTGAGGTAATTTGAGGTGTTGGACAAAGTCTCACCCGCGGTGGATCGATAGAGGTATTTGTGTCGCTGTTTCTCATCGTTTCCAGGTGTTTGGAGAAGGCTATTCGTAATCATAATTCCCCCCACAATTAAAATTTCCCCTATTCCTATGCCCTTTTTTTGCAACTTCAATTTGTTTTAAATTTTGTTTTCGTTTTTTTTAATTCATAAAAAAATCTTATAACTATAGGTACTATAATATAATATTATAATAATAATTTTTATAATATAATATAATTATAACAAGCCATCGCAGGGTGGACATGAGGTGGTGGTTGGGTTGGACACGGTGTTCGTGGAAGTGGCAATGCCATGTCACCCCAAGTCTTTTCCAAATAGCCGAAGGGAGGAGATGGGGATTTCTTAAGTTTGTGCTCTTGAAAATAGTGGAAACCTTGGTGCATGACAGGGGGAATGTATGGCACAGAATTCAAAGCGCCGTTAGCGTGACACGTTGGGCACGGCAATCATGGAAACGAAAGTTGAAGGGCCGAGTGGCAACTCACTTCACACGAAGTGATAGTTGTATGCAGGCGAAGGACGGAGGCCGTAGGATACTTTCATGGCAAGGACGATATGCTCGCTCCGCCATTATTCAGCTTCGTGTGCGGAGGCCCGGCTGAACATCTCACGGCTTTATTAAATGAACTGATGAAGTCATTTTTAAAGTATGGTCTTCGAAATTTGGTATTGTCTTTTGTTTCTGTGCAGGGATCGACTGTCAAAAGCTTTGCAAATGGCGAGGATGACGAAGTCGAAATTCATCATCCATATTTCGGCGGAGGGGTTGGAAAGTTTTGGTGTCGACACACCAATTTCTTTGGTGGCCACGGAGAGGCAGATTGCCTTTCGGGAAGTTTCGGACCAGAGGTTAAAGCGAATTTTGCTTGAGGATGATCCGGTGTCAATAGTTGCCGTCAAAATGGTTCTAGGCAAAGAACACTTGGAAAGAAAGGAATTTGCCAGAGATAACGCTCATATCTCCTCTCGGTTTCTGGCAGTGCTTTTGGACCTGGACACCCCGAAGGCGGAGGCTAAGGAGATGATGGTGCGTCTGTTTCGTGATGACTTGCTTGGAGGTCTTGAGAAGACATTAAAGGCGGCCTTCATTGGCAAAGGTATTCCGCGCCCTGCAAACTTGGATCTCCTATGGGAAACGGATGATGTGGTTAAAGTCTTCCCCTTCATCTTAGACATCAAAGGGCCAGCACTGTCGAAGGCACAGAAAGTTAGCAGATGTGGCTGTGGAATTCTTGAAGAGAAAGCTGAAGCTTGTGTCGGAGGAGGGGCTGGAGTGGTTGGAAGATTTCATAAGGTTTGCAGAAATAAACGGTTTCATGTGAGGCTCGGCCTCTGTGCTTGAAGTTTTTTCAAGTTTTAATATTTAATAGCTTATCAAACTCTGGATGGACTTTTAGTATTAGTGGTTCGTTAATTTCGTTATAAGCTGGATGAGGCTCGGCCTCCAATCTAAATTTTTTGTTTCAATGCTTTTAATGGTTCGTTCTCTGATGCTTGCAATGGGACTGTAAATGTTGAAACGATGGAATTTTGTCCCGGCTGGGATTGTTTTTGTTTGGCTTGGGTCCACGATGGACCTATTATCCCTGCTTAGCAGATGCTTGTATACTTCAATCAATATATACTAGTATCA
Organism: Sequoia sempervirens; assembly: GCA_007258455.2. Lineage (NCBI taxonomy): Eukaryota > Viridiplantae > Streptophyta > Pinopsida > Cupressales > Cupressaceae > Sequoia > Sequoia sempervirens. The sequence goes on along the minus strand of VDFB02019792.1, from coordinate 45,644 downwards.
AAAAATATATAATATAATTATAAAATATAAATATATTAATATATTTTTTTTAATCTGATTTTTTCCAGATTTTTTATAATAAGCGTATACTTTCGATTTGCCATTTTTTTCCCCAAACAATTTTTGCTGCTATGCCAATAGCTATTGAAGGTGGTATAATAATCATTCTTTAGATTTATGAACCTTAACTCAAAATTGCAATGAAAAATAATAAAAATTTTGAATGCTTAAACATTTGCAACATCAAAACCTATTTCAATGTCAAAATTTCCTTAAAAATAAAATTAAAAGTATTTTCTTCATCAAATTCTACATTATGATCTTCAAAATAAACAATATATTTTTCAATTTCAAAGATTGGTTATCTAGGTCCCAAGTGAGACTTGTCATCCTTTTTTGTAATAAAGGTTTTGAACAATTGTAAATTGCTCTGGATAAGGACAAGATATGACAATGTTTTAGACCATATTCCTCTAGTTAATATGGATTCACTCACATGAACTCCAATTTCTCTCACATGTGAAGGATCAAAAGCTTGGTTTTAGAGTAGTATGACAAGCTTTTGCAACCTTGTTCCATAATTCAGTCACCATCTATAGGTGTACCACATAATCATGTCTTCTTGTGTCTCCCTGACGGCAAACTTGAAAAAGGAAGATTTTTTCTTTCATTTTGCTTCTTATTTTGATTGTGAATCAGCTTGTTTATTGTTTAAAATTTATCTTTCATGTTTCCTAATCTCAATCATGCTTAGGATTTAGTTAACATGCCGCTTCATGTAAAGGCCAATATACTAATGCTTTCGTATTTTTCTTTTGTTCTATTTGCACCCTTATAATGTAAGAACCCTTACAGGTTCTAACTGAAATTTTTCCTTTTGCTGTCCTAAAAATTGCTGATTTATCTTCAACTTATGTTTCAACAAAGATTTGTTATATCATGTAGATTAAAGGGTTCCAAGCATAAATATCACGAGATGAACTAGAACATAGATTTTAGGTATTCAACAAAGGTGAACACAAACAAAGATGAACATACCCAGCAAAGATAGCTTATCCTCTTTATTTGATTTGAAAACTGGCTACAACAGAGAGGATTGGATATTACAATCTGTTTGGTCTGATTTCGAGTTTCAGACCTTCAATTACACCCAGTTGTGTCAAAGCACAAGACAAAACCCTAGCTACAAGAATGGAGAATGAAGCTAAGTGTGTGGGATGATAAGCCTAGCTGGAGATGACTGAAAAAACACTGTAGCAGCCCACTAGAGGTTGTAGACGCCAAAATCTACACAGATATGGTGATGAAATCAACTTGAAGACTGCTGTAATAAAGGTCTGATTATATCTGAAGCTGGTAATTGCCCAAAATGCCCCTTCTTTGTCAAGCGAACCTCTTGAAATCTCTTCTTGCCACAAAACAAAGTCACAATCTGCAACTGGAGCTGTGCTAAAGCAATCTGGGTAAGCTCAATGATGAATTTCTGTTTGAAATCATCTCACAAGGTGGAATGGGGACATCACCATACCACAAAATTCAAGGGAGCACCACCTTGAATCGACTGAAACTATTTTCAATCAAGAGATCTCTCTTCAAACTGTCATACAAGATAGTAACACAAATAACATGTCCTTCTCAACCACCCAAGCCTTCTTAAATAAGGCCTTAAGACAAAGCCGCCCTAGAAATGAATTAGATTTGTTTTGATTAAAAAAAATTCACTTTACTTCAAGACTAAGGCACCTAGCCCAAGTCGTCCCAAAGAGGATCAAATTTGCTTAATTAAAATATTCATTATCTTCTTGACTAAGTTTCCCCAAACTGCCCTAGGAAGATTTGATTGCCTTTTGAGCATTATAAAATTCTAATTTAGAAGCTTCCTTGAGCTGCCCTAGGAAGAGATCAGATTGGATCTTAAAATATTATATTTTGGTTGCTTCTCTTTTAAGTCTTCAAAATTGCCATAGGAAGGGGAAATTTCTAGAAACTGATCAGATTTGATGAGGTCGACTCACTTCCTTGCTTGCTTTGTCCTCCTTGTTTGCTTGGTCTTGCAAATAGACCTCCTTGCTTGCTTTGACCTCCTTGTGTGCTTTGACTTACAAGTGGAAGATAAGATCAACATTATGCTTTGCTTGGATTAAGGGTAATTCTCTCTTAATTCTCTAATCACACTTTACCAAAATTTAATCCTCATGGCCAAAATTCATTCCCTTATCATGCCTTCTAACCCACGGAAATGCTGGATGGGCTAGAAACAAGCCACCATGATGTCACTCTTAGAGTGGGGACATTACATATAATCATTTCAATAGCTTTTGTAATGCTTCTCTTAGAAAGCTTGCATTGTTACTATTCTTCGCTAACCACCAATTTCACAATGTTGTCCTCTCCATAGTGATAAAATTATTGGTAAATCAAGGGAGAGAAGCTCACACTTTGCAAATTGGTGATTTAAAATCAAAGTCAACGTTGATTAAGTATAAAGTACAAACTTAAATTTTTTGTATTTGATATTTTGTTGTTTCATAACATTACTTAGCCACTTCTATTTTACCATATCTCTAAGTTACCAGGTTCTTCATTTGAAGCCCTCGTGCTTGCTCTGGGAGGGTTTGGGTCTAGAAGTGCCCCTGGGAGTGCCCTAGACGTCTTGGGTTCCCTATGGGTATGCGATTTGCGTACCCACAGGGAACTTGGGGCGTTTGGGGCACTCCTGCAAGTACTAGCTCCTTGCGAGCACCAAAAAGTAATAAAAAAAATGCAAAAAGTGCTTTTGAAGACAAAATTGTGAAAATGGCTGCTCCTCAACCCTGTTGGGGGCGTTGCCCCTGAACCCTTGTGAGGGGCACTACCCTCAACCTCGCTAGGGGCATTGCCCCCAGACCCCCATGAGGTATGCTACCCTCAACCCCATCAAGGTCTCCACTCTCATCCCCCACTAGTTATTGTGATCTATTGTCACATAAGAAACTTGATTACAATGAGGGGGTCTAGGAATGGAGACCAAAAATGACAACTTAGATGATTATCTTTATGACTATAATATCGTTGATCAATGATGAAGTATCATACAATCAGAGATCAAATGCCATTTTGATCATAAAATATAATACTATATGATATATCACATGTATTTGCAATTTTTTTTTTTTTTTGCATATATATATATATATTATATACAGCTGTACCCAAACATATTGTACCCAAGAAAAAAATTGCCATATAGGCGTACTAGAACCCTGCACCAAAACCGACAACTTAGCTATATCTTTTTAAAAGAGATTCAAAATATGCATTAAACATGGGGTTCAAATTAAATGAGGAAATCTATTCTATGATAGTTCAATTTTTCCTTTATAGTTTGTTATATTATCCAATATAAATTGTACAGTATTTTCTTGTTCGAACTATAGAGTGGCAGATTCAAAGCATCTTAAAAAACATCATTCTTAACCTTTTGGCTTATATTAATAGTTTTGAGGAACATTGCAAGTTCAAGACATTGTGTCTAATTATCTATAGGGGGCCTTCATCTTGTAACATTGCATCATGTTCTTCTTTGATTCTATTTCACTTTATGTATTTGCTAGGTTTGAACATCACATCTTCTAAACTGATTTTTGCACTTTTAAAACACAACATTTTGTAGTCCTTCCAAATGGCAATCCCATTCACAATAAGCTTTCATATATGGATTGTGAATAGTATTATAAGGGCCGTCATTTGGATAAAAGATTGAGCTATTAGTCCATCATAATCATGTTTTTCTGATGACTTTTACATAGACCTCAAAGAAGATTGGAACATTTCTATTGCAATTTCATTTGCATGGAAAAATGTTGGAGAGGAAAAATTGAAGGATCCAAAGTGTGAAGTACTGTGCAGAAGAGAGTTGGTTACCAAGTGGATTGAAACTTTGTCCAATAAATTTTGGTATTGTTGCCTACATGGGAGACTCCTCATGCTCATAATTCTCCCTCACTTCAGGTGGAGCTAGCTGAAGCTAAAAACCTAAATCCTTAGCCATAATAGGCCAATCTTCAGTAATCTTGATCTCTAAAGAAAGCTAGAAGGACCCAGATTCCTCATCAATTGCATCTCTATTGAAAGTCAAGTGGTCAGTGTCAACATCAATAAGCTTGTATGTCTTATGATTTTCATTGTACCCTATAAGCATTAATTTCTTACTCTTAGGATCTAACTTGGTTCTCCTTGTGTCTAGAATCCAAGTATATGCAATAGAACCAAAGATCTTAAGATGACTAACTTTCAATTTCTTCCCAGACCAAGCTTCCTTTGGGGTCTTCTGCTGCATTGTATGTGTTGGAGATCTATTTAGTAAATGAACTATAGTATATACTGCCTCAGCCCAAAACTTCTTGGGAACACTCTTGTTCTCTGTAATGAACCCTAGTTCTTCCAATCCTGAAACTCTGTACTTCTGACGAGGGTTTTCTGATTTATCTGTGTTTTTTTTCTGTATTTTGTCATTTGTGTATTTTAAAATAATAATGCCAAGCATGAAAGAAAAATACTGGAAATCGAAATATTAAAGCCTATTGCAGCAAAGAGATAATTTTATTGATTCACTTTGAAAATCTTTTACAATAGAACATACCCGGAATACAATCTTTGATCTTGAATAAGATGATGAAACCCTTATTTTGAAACTCTCCTAAAAATCCAATAAAGCACAAACTTGACCTCTGGATGAAGCCAACAGTTAAACACCTTAAGATGATATTTCACAACCTCATAATGCTGTTGCAATGAAGCAGCTATGCTCTCCAATACGGATACGCTGGCAGAAAACCCTAGGGTTCCCTTCTCCAAATGCCAAAAAGAAATCATATGACAAATATCAAATCCTGGTTGATGAGAATGAGCTCTTAAGTCCCTCTTAAGTCCCTTTTTATTCTTTTTTTGTGAGAGCTCAAACACCTTCCTGGCCAATGTGAGATAAAAGATATATTCCCACTTTAAATTATTAAAGTGACTTTATTATTATAAAGTTACTTTACAACTTTATAATAACATTAAAATATTTAAATAAATCACTTAAGTCACTTAAACTTTAATATCTCTTGAAATACTTGTCCGATTGCTATGTCGTCTGAACCAAGAGTCGACTTAGCCTGTTCTCCATGTGATCGGATACCTGTCTAAAAATAGAAACCCTAAACAGTGACTTACTATAAATAGTAAGTATGGGAAATTGAGTCAACCGAAGGCTAAGCTTGAACCCACACGAGGCGCTGAAGGAGAAAAACCACTATCACTGCCAAAAGGGACCCTGTAACCAGACATATTAGCCTACGAGGGCCAGGAATAGGCTAAATCCACCGAACTCTAATGCTAACAAAATTGGGGACATTACATTCTCCTTCATACATTGGGCCATCTCCATGGTAGTACGGTTCTGCCTCTTAACCACTCCATTTTGCTATGGAGTGTAGGGTGTTGTATATTGTCATTTTATGCCGTGTTTAGTACAAAAGTCATTGAATTCTTTGGAACAAAATTTGTATACATTAACAAATTTAAGAGTGACTATGTCACCACCAGATTCTTTTTCTACTAATGCTTTGAACTTTTAAAATTGGTTAAACACATCTGATTTTATTTAAGAAAATTCACCCCACGTTTTTCTACTAAAATCATCTACAAACAAAAGAGAATACCTTGCACTAGTGACCGATGCCATGTTCATTGGTCCACAAATATCTACATGAACTAGTTGTAGGGGTCTCTTGGTTCTCCAACCCTGTTCGTCCTCAAATGGAGTTTGGTGCTGCTTCCTTGCTTGGCAAGCTCTACAAACACCTTGTATTTATTGTTAGATGCTAGTTAATCCATCTACCAAATTCTCTTGAGTTGACAAAGAGAGATAGTATATACTATAAATTGAGGTGTCCATATTGCTGATGACAATGTGTATCAATATTAGACGCACTCTTGGTGGCCAATGCATGCTCTTTGACCTATTTAGTGTCAAAGAATCAATACAATCCTTATCTTCAATGCCAACTACAATAGTCTTTTTTGTCTCTTTGTCAACTGTGTAGCATTTATGTTTGCTAAAGATGACATCCAAATTGGGACAATGGTGTAGAATTTGACTCACTAAGAGTAAATTAAGATCCATTTCAGTACATAGTACACATTGAGAATTTTTTTTTTTATTTTTATTTTTTTTCCTTCTAGAGGATATTTGCACATTACCTCTACCAACAACCATGTAGTCAACACCGTGAAGATCATTGAATCAAAGCAAGTCATGTACTTTACCAACAACCATGTACTCACCACCATCAAAGATCATTGAATTAGAGCAAGTCATGTACTCCGTAAACTAATCTTTCCCATGTGTGAAATAATGAGATGCTCTTGAATCTATATACCATGTAGATGACTTAGATTGATCTGCTAGTCATTCAACCATGAATGCATAGAAAGGTTGATTCCTTCTCCTCAGAATGCTTTGCAACATGAGCCTTTTATGGAAGCCCTCCCTACTTGGATTTTTTTTTAGCCAATCTCTTTCTACAATGCTTCTTCATATGACCCATCTTACCACAATAATAATGTGATGTTTTTCAGATTCCTTGAAGTTTCATCATTAGTACCTTGTCTTTTCTTCTGTGACCATTTTCCTTTGCCCTTATCGTTGGCTGCAAATGCCTGTTACGCACTTTGTGTCTCAGTGCTAATACCAAACTGTTTCTTCCATATGTCCTGCAGTAAGAGCTTATTACACAACTCTTCAAACTTCAAGTCAACACTGGTAGAGGTGATATTGGGTGTCTCAATAAAATGCTCGTAAGCATGTGGTAAGATTTTTCAGTGTGATTACAACCATGTCCTCTTCTTCCATGTTTTGACCTATGGCTGACAATTGATCTCAGATATCTTTGATCTTGAGTAAATGCTCCTGCAAGGATGCTTTCTCATTCATCATGATCAAAAAGAGCATATTTTTCAAAAAGAAGGCCCTACCTTTATCTAAAGTATTATGTAGTTCTCTAAAATGCTTCCATTTTTTTGCAAAGGTCATATCTCTTTGAACCTCTAGAAGCATTTTATAACTCACTGATAATTTTATTAACATGATTGCTTTTTTGTCACTTTCATCAAACTTGTCTTGGTCTTTGCTTGCAACCATTGGTTAGGTGTCAGTAATGAGGACAATCTTTTTGAGATATCTATACTCAAATATTGTGAGCATTCATTGCTTCCAAGTGTTGTAATTCTTGCTAATAAAACATTGACTACCTTCCAAAATGATGTTGGGTAAAGAGGCCATCTTCCCTCTTACAACTCATAATCACAGAATAACCCTCTAGTCATGTTGCTATAGGATTTCTAAAAAACTTTTGAAAACCCTAGTTTGCAAATACTTAAAATTTTTAGCTTAAAAAATAGAAATACTTGAAGTTTTTCAGGTTCACACCCTAATCAGCATAAAAACATGATTTTGTAAAAAATTGTCAAAAAATCTTTTTCCAACCATGGTAAAAAATAAACTTGGCATAAAAAACTTGAAAATTCAGCCAAAACCCTAGTTGCCAAACCTGCAAAACCTAGCTGTTGTGGATTTGCTGAAAATATTCAGTAAACCCATGATTTTATTTTAAAATCGCCAAAAAACTAAATCAAAACCCTAGCCACCATGATTCAAAAGTAAAATGCCTTTAAAACCTCAATTTTAAAAAAATTGACTCGATTTCAATGTTCCATCACAAAATTGAGCATTTTTCATTGCAAAAAAATGGTGTGAGTTTTAGTATTTACTAGTGCTGAACTTCCGATTTTCAGAAGAAAAAAATGTCATGATTTTTAAGGTTAAAACCATTGTTGGTAGACTCAAACTCAGCAAAAACTCGCCAAGCCCAAAATTTGTGACTCGACAACTTAAAAAAAATGCTTAAATTTCATTAGAAACACTATTTTTTTTTGCAAAATTCAATGACAAGATGAATCCAATGAGTACAAAAGTGTTTTCTATTAAATTTGATTGACTTTAATGCAAATTAATTACAAAATCACATTCTCGTGCGGAATCTTGATGGCTGAAAGCCTGATAGTCTGATACAAATTACAATAGATAGCTGAAAATGATAATAGTAAAACTAAGATAAATACTAAATACAACATTTTACACCTTCGTCTTCCCTAATTTACTCAAAGCTAGGGAAGAGGTAGATGCTCTAGTCCTGCGAATACGTTGTGGCTCCTTAGTTGGCATGGAAGGCTGTGGTTGAGGCTCGACCTCCATCTTGGAAGTATCTGGCATTGGCAATGACTCCTCATCCTCATGAATGTCCTCCAACCCTACATCTGCTGTTGCACCCACATCCTCCATTGCTTGTCTCTCGAAATCAAGAATCTCGTCTGCAGTAAACAATGGAGGTTGCTCAGCCCATCCTATCCAATCATAGTAAGGATCTATCTCATCCAAATCAATAGGATCTAGTGATTTGTCCTCTACCCTTTTTTTGTGCAACCAAAGGTTGTATTGCACAAAGACAAGGTCATTGAAGCGCTTTTGAGCTAATTTGTTCCTCTTCTTCGTGTGAATGGCCTCAAACAAGCTCCAATTGTGCTCACAGTTGGATGCACTACAAGGCTAACATAGTATGCGGAAGGCAATTCTTTGGAGATTTGGGGTATTTCCACCCTAACTTTTCCACCAAACCTTTGCAAAAAAATTATTGAAGAGTTAGAAAACAAAGTCAAAACACATTTTATCAAAGTATAAGATGCATGTGAAATAAACTTAAAGACTCCCAATTTTATACTTGGTGTCTAAGTGGCTCGTCCTTGAATAGCTAGATCTGAAGAAAAGTGTCTACCCCTTCCTTGTAATTTTCCAACTCTTGGACAATGAGGTCTCTCACCTCAACCTGGGGTGCCATCCTCTAAACGCATGTCGTGAGCTCCTCCATAACCTCTCCATTAGGATCAGATAAGTTGTTTGAGAAGGGAAAACTAAGGTTGAGGAAGTACCCAATTGCATGGATGGGTTGGTGGAGCTGATTGTTCCACCTCCTATCAACAATCTCCCATATGGGATCAAATTTGAGGCTGTCCCCCATGTAATAACTTTTGATAGCCTCTTTGGCCCTATCCATGGCCTTATAAATATATCCCATTGGGTTTTGATCCCCATCTACCAAGCGAAGAACTCTAACCAAGGGCTCCAACACCTACGTTACAAATACAAAAAGATTAAAGTTACAAATTTCTAATGAAAGACTTAAATTAAAAAAAAAATATATTCAATTTGAATTTAAATTCAAAGATTTGAAGTTACCTTCACAATCTCTATAGCTCTTTGTGCAAATAGGTTGTCGAAGACCATTCTTGCAACCCTCTCTCCTTTAGGCTTCCTTGCATAAGTTGAGTCTAGCCATTCTTGACTCACAAACATTTGTTTTAAAGGAGTCAAAGAATCCATAATCCTTTGCAACATTAGGAAAATCATTGCAAACTTTGCGGCACCCAATCTCACCAACTCTTTCCCTTGCATATGACCTCTCATCAAACTAAGAACCCAAGGGTGATTGTAGATAAATTTTGTGATGCTCCTTGCATCATCTACAATCGGTGCCACCCAATCAAGTTTGCTTATGTCCTCCAAAAGAAGGTCAAGGCAATGTGCCGCACAAGGTGACCAAAAAAGTGTAGGATGTCTATCCTCTAGCAATCTCCCAGCTGCCACATATGTTGCTGCATTATTCGTGATGATTTGCACCACATTATCTATCCCCACCTCCATGACAACTTCCTCCAACAATGTACATAATGTTTCTACATTTTTTATTTTGTTGGAGGCATCCACCAATTTGAAAAACATAACTTCACCTTTTGAAGAAACCAAAAAAATAAGGATGGTGTAGTTTTTCCCATCCGTCCACTCATCAAAAAAAATGGTGGAGCCATATTTCTTCCATTCTTTCTTTTAATCGTCCACTACTTGCACTGCTTGTTTGGTTGCATTTGTGAGCAACCTACAAGTACAAAGTAAAATAAGTACAAAATTTTAATTTTTAAACAAAATATAGCTTAAATTCGACATAAATTAATTTAAATTAAAGAACATAAACTTAGCATAAAATTTAATTTGACTAACCTCCCACTCAAGTGTCTACAAGAAGGTGCCTTGTAGCCTTTTCCAGCAACTGTCAATGCGGTAACCAAATTGTCCCAATAAGGACTACTTGCCACATTGAATGGAATGTTATTGAAATACCAAAAGTCTGCACATGCCATGTCGGCATGTTGATGCACCTCCCTATTCCACCCCATAGCCTCCAATGATGGTTGTGCCTCTAGTGTGTTTCTAGGCACAAAAAAAACTGTGGCGTGCGGGAAGATGTAAGCAGTGGCACTCTACTCGAAGTAGAGGAACTGGGGGGGCCTGGAGGCCAATGTGTGATGAATGTGTGGACCACAAAGAGAGCCCACAATGTCAGGAGCTGTCTCCTCATCTGATTGAGACTTTGTCTCTACTTGTTGATGACCATGGCCACCAGCTATGCTTGCTGCTATGGCTGCCTTTGTCCTCTCCCTTTGCAATTTTTTCTCTTCGGCAGCTGCAAGTAGAGCATTCATCTCTCTTCTTATCTCTTCTATGGCCGCAAGACAAGGCTTGGCATCATGATGAATTTTTGCAGACTTGACGAAAATCCGTCAAGTTTGCCAACTATGGTTAAAACAATTCTCAATTCTGTATGAAAAATCCACAATTTAAAAATAAATTCCTGTACAATTTTTGCAGAAAAGAACCTACGATTTTTTTTAAAATGACATGATTTTGTGGAAAAATCTACCCAAAACCCATTCTGCAATTTCCATATGAATGGTGCCTTTTGGTTCTTTTGTGCAATGAACATTTCTCAAACCATGACTACTGATAGTAGTCCCTGGGTCTTCATGCATCTTAGATCTCAAAACTCAACATGTGCTCTAATACCATATTATGAAAATTAAACATAGAATGATTACCAAGATATTTGATACTAAACAAAGGAGTGAAAGCATCCTTAAATAAGATTACAAATGCTTTATCCAAATAGTATAAGAGTGACAACTAAGAGGATAAAAATTACAACTAATAAAGCAAAAAGATTAAAGAATATTCCTAAAGTCCATCCTAAAAGCTAATTGACCATTATAAATAAAACATTACTTTAATAGAAATTCGGTCTGTAGAGTTTTGCTTGAGTCACAATTTTTAAAACTATAATCAGGAAAATAATTGTTCACATTGATGATTTTGGTGGAGGATTTGATAAAGATGCTAGTACTAGTTCTGATTTTGAAGCAGGTTTTGATGTTGCTGAAATTTACTTGTTCAATTTCTCAATTCAATTTCAATTTGAGGCTCTTGAATCTAAACTATGGATGATTTGATAACTTTAATCATTAATGCTATTGAAATCTGACTCATGTACTTAATCCAACTGAACAAAACTCTTATTTTCTTGGAATTTTGAAATTTAGGCCCTTGTTTTCTTCAACCTAGTTTGGCTGAACAACACTTTAGTTTTAATAGAAAAGAGAAGTACTTTGGAAAAAAAATTTGACATTATTTTGAGCATCAATATTCTTGCTATTGGCATTGGATATTGGATATAATTGCTTCTTCTTTTTTAAATATATAATATTGGATTCTATATACTGGATCCCAACCCAGCCACAAACTAATAGAAACTTAGAGATACCACACAAACTCCATGAACAACCCATAAACTGGGTGAAGCAGGGAAACTAGATAACCATCTTTTAAAAAGTTAAATTTAAAACCAGTAAACTACCTGTGAAGCCACTGCCACAGCCGACATAAAAAAAGCACTGAACACAGGAAACTGCATACAAACACACATCAACAAGATAAATATGTCGTTCCCCAACAGACATTCCTTTGCCTGGAGGTGCCATTAGCCATCTATCATAAGCTCAACCGTAAACCGCATTGCCAGAAACTGGGGTTAGCTCCACTGTTGGTGAGACTGAACTAGCATCATTTGTTTCTCCATTAAATTTTATACCCTTCACAAGCCATTCTATAACAGTGGTATAGTATACCTGCTTGACAACTCAAGTGTGCCCTAGTGTACAGAAACAATCATGTTATACATCACTGTGCACAAGTCTTGGCAAAACTCCTTCAATGACATGACATACGCTATAAGCTTTCTAATTCCTGATTTCATTGCCCTAAATTCCACTGCAGATGAGGCTGCCATAACATTATCTCTCATCTAATTGGCCATCTTTACCTTTTTTTAACTTTGCTTTCTCCTCCACTTCATCATCCAATTCAGAAAGCAACTAATCGAGCAAATCATGCAAACATTCTCTGAATTCGTTATCTTGAACCACTACTTTTAAATTTTTAATTTCTTGTTAAAATCCTCTAGGATAGATGCCCTTGACCTCTTTCTCCCATTACCCGCCAATCCTTCCACACCCAGGATAGCTTTTATAACCCTGAGGCTACTTGTTGCATAGCAATTAAAAATATGTATCATCCTATGATCTGAAACTGGGCTGTGGCTCATAGTGTCTTGTATCCATTGCCCACTAGCCATAGCCAAACCACCACCAATACCCCCTAATAATATCAATAATAAACCTGTTGACAATGTCTCCAGCTAATGAATGAAATATACCGGCCAATTTTTTTCAATTTTTCCAATTACAATGAGCAATGCAACACACATCCGTTAGGGTTAGCACTTAAACCAAAACAATGCGAAATTCAACTCTAACCAAGAATGTACACCAGGATCCCGAGATGGGCAAGGTGTGAGCATATGGTTAGAGGATCTCAATGCAATGCAATACTGAATAACTCTAACCAAGGATGCCCCAAATGACGGTGAGTATATGGTCAGAGGATCCCTATCAACTACAATGCTGAAAGTAACTCAACGCCAAGAATGTGCTATCCAACCCAAGGTGGGAATGGAGCTACCATAAGGCGGAGATTCTAATGAACTACAATGCAATATAGAAAGTAAATAGGCGGCAAGCCAGCCTCTTCCACTTATTCAGTGGGTATTACAATAAAATGAGCTGAGATGTTGACAGTACTATTGTTCAGCTTACAATATAATTAGAGAATTGCCTGCCAAGAACAAGATAAGAATGTCTAACAATGCTGCAATAAAGTATAATGTCATCCTCAATGCTCACAATGACTTCCCTTCCAAACCCAACTCAAATGATGGACTTTATGCAAACTGATATGACTGAACATGGACTGAAATTACTTAACCAGCAATACAGAACCCTATTGAAATGCTCACAACTCACTCATTTCCTCAACCTAAAGACCTCAAATCTGATGCAAGTACTCCTAACATGATGGCGCCCAAGTAAGAACCATTAAATGACCCCTAAACTGCTGTATTTTTTGCACGCATTTCTCCAAAGTACAGAAAAACGGCCCTGCAAGAGAGGGGCGATTTCTCTTTATAAAATCCACTTCTTGATAATAAAATCTGAAAATTGCCAAGGATGGTCGCTTCAAGCATAGAAACACAAGGGATCAATACCCAGAACAAGGATAATTTTATTTTGAAAGCTATGACAAAAACTTACAATCAGCCATGATGAACAACAACTCCAAAATTTGATAGAAAATGCAGTATTCCACTCCAACATGCAAATAAACCCCTACAATGCAAAATCCTCACTACAAGATCACTCAACTACAACTATATCATCACTAGTTGCTATCTTTCAAGCAAGAAGCAATGCCAAGTTAGGGGGCATTCATTCCTCGAAGCGATCCCAATACCATTCTGGCAGAGTAACATTACTGTAGACAAAAGATGAGAAAATGAAGACCCAAGGTTTCCCTTTATAATTTTGAGAAGACCCTCCAGAAGGTTCTAGAAGAGAAACCCTAATTTTCAAATTTGAATTCAATCTTTTCCCTCCAAGAAATGGCGTCACTTTTCTTCAAGGCTTCATTTTTACTTTGAATGAAATTCACCCCTTCAAGATAGGCGTCCAAACCTAAGCTTCAATTTTGACCTTAAGAAATATAAAATTACCTCAATGAGGCGCCACCCCTTGAAGACCACCTTTTTAAGACAACATTAAGTTAAGTGACTAGGCCAAGGGGGTAATATAACATTAAAATATAACATTATTTAAATAAAATGAACTTATCTCTCCAAATGCATCCCAAGGCCAAAATTGAACAAACCAACTGAGTAATCAAGAAGAAACTACCGAAAACAACAGATCATCAGAATAGAATTTACTAAAAATAGTAAATTCCGAAAGTGCTCGACACCAAGCAAGTCACACGCTCTCAAAACCCAAAAGAATCCGCGCAATTCACCAAGTTTCGAGCAACAACAACCTCCAAAACAAGAAACCCTAATTCCACCTTCCACTAGCCTACCTGGCCAACCGGCCAACCGAAATATGACGCTTGAGAAGGGACATTACAATGAAACACCCAGACAGAAGAGCAGTAAACACAAAACACTTTATCTTCTTATAGTGAAATCTCCTCCTATATCTGACCAACCATCTGCTTTGATTAGCACCATCTTATCATATGTACAAAATGGTTAATGCAACTCATAATCCTACCTACCTTACACTTATCCACTGCACCCATTGTTATTATTCCATTGCATTGAGCTACTCATATGTGGAAGAAAAGCCTTTACCATAATAATGCAATACCCTGCCATGATCCTATAACACTTATAATCATGGGAGAGCGGGGGGGAGGATTCCTTAAACAACATACTATTTAAATCCTCCCAATTCATCACTTAACTACTTTCCAATGCAGAGAATTCAAGGAGATTTGCACCTTGATTACCTGGCCGCTTGATTCATCTCTCTATAGCAACTTTGATTTTAACATTCTCAAATTTTTCCATCCATACAGAAACCTCTTCCAACATAGCTCGTAATCACCAAGTAGTGCAATAATGTTTATTTACTGCAGTAACCACCATCTGAGAGTTGTCTTTTATCTTCACACTATGGATACCTGCAATATAGGTAGCTTTAAGCCCTCCTAACAGAGCCAGCCATTTCTCTGCATTATTAGTTTTTATTCCAAGGAATAGTGAGCACCCTTGCACAAAATTTCCTTTTAACATGTTCTAAAATATGGGCTGCATCAGCTACTCCTGCATTCCCTTTCAAGGCACCATCAAAATGCAACTTCACGTCATTCTGCAGAACCTGCCATTTTTTCTCTTTTCCGTTATTAGAGTACTCTATTAACCCTTGAATGGATAAACCATTGGATGTAGTCAACCCAAGGGTGAGAGAACTAGACAGTCTTCAAGCCTTAACAAGCAGAAATAAGTGGGACCAAGACCCCCACAGCCAACAAACAAGCCTCACAACTAACAAAACAGGTCTACAAGGACCTAAACCACAAAAATTCTTCAAATCAGGCTTCGCAGCCAGCATAACAGACCACCAGGCCACCATCCTTGCTACCAAAATAGCAGCTTGAAACAGCAACCCCCCCAAGGGAGGGTAATGCGAAAGAATGGTCCAACAAATGGAGCCCATCAAAACTCCATGAAGCAGCCAAATAGTAGCAATCCTTTCACTCAAAGAACCAATATTTGAGTCATACGAAGGAGTAAATCTGATGAAACAGAAAAGCCACGCCAACCAACTTGCCTCTCCACCTCTATAGGAGAAATCACTAAGAGAATTCTTACCACAATAGAAAAGGCTCTCCCGCGTACCAAAACTCCACCTTGATAGGAGTGGCCTCCACCTCAAAAGGAGCAGCAATTAAGAAGACCAGCTGAAGAAGCATGAACAACCACCCACCCCCAGAGAACCCTTCGCCACCTCAATAGGCCAGGTCTCCACCTCTATAGGGGACACATTCTGAAGAGCCAGGAAGAAAGTACACACTCCCGAGGAAAGAATACTCCTAGCAACCTTAAGCAAAAGCAGCACCATGGCTTTCCAGAAAGACTTAGAAATCAGATCCATCGAAGACAAATAGTTTGAAATCTGGAAATCCACCACATCTTTAGAAGACTCCCACAAGTCAACCACCACTCGAGCAAGCAAGTCCACAAACTTCAGCATGTCCAAAGGGTCTTCATACACATCACCAACAAGAGCTGAAACATCCACCATATTCAATCGAGCTGCTCAAAGAAACACAACACCCCAAACCACTTGTGCCAGAGAAGCAGAACCATAGGCGGAAGCACAGCAAAAAATGAAACTTTCAAGCAACCTAAGCCTGAAGGGACCAAGCACCAAAGGGGAGAAAGCAAAGCAGTGAAACTTAGAGAAGTTCGCCAAGAGGACCAAACCAAAGGCCAAAAGAGAGGTAGAAGGGTGCACCAAAGCCAGATTACTGAAGAACAAGAACCCTGACCCAGGTAGAGCAAAACAGAACCCCAAGAGCTCACAAATCCTAACTTTACAATAGTCTCCAACCAAAATCTGGAGAGCATTAAAGAGAGGGAGAAGAACAAAAAGGGGTTCAGTCCCTCAACACAGGAATAGGGCAAATCAAAACCCAATGCCAAAGAGGAGAACCACAAGGCAGAAAAGCAACCCAAGATCAGAGCAAACTACCAACCCAAAGCCTTCAAGCTAGCAACAAAGCAGATCCCAAGAGCCAGAGACGAGCCACAAAGAAGAACAAACACCATCACAGGGGCGACGGAAGAGACACAACCCCAGCACACCCAAAGAGACAAAAGCGGGGAGACTAGATCAAGCTAAGGAACAACACCAAAGGGAGCCCAAAAGCACCCAACCGCAACATGGACATTCACCCAGCAACACCAACAACTCACCATAGAGCCAAGCTGAGCACAAGGCACAACGCTTCCAAACAGAGGGGAGAAATCAGACAACACAGCAATTGCAGGACAAACCCCACCATAAACCCCAAGAGGCACCAAAGGGAGGCAACAAATCTTCCAAAAGGAAGAACAACGCAACTCAACGACCAGAGGAAGAGCCACACCCACCTCCACGGCGCAGCAGCAAAGACGACACTCACCAAGCTAGGCAGAGGCAAACGGGAGCACCTGCAAAACCCAAGCAAGAAGAAGCAAAGACAACAGCCACAATCTTCGTCCTCCGAGTCGTTATCGCCATCGCTTCCTGCAATAGGAATTTTCAAAAATCTACTTTTCCCGCTTCTCCGAGCCATTATCGCCATTCTTTCCAAATTATTTGTTGAGTAGTAGTTGTTCTTCACCTTCTACACAGTATGCTTGTAAAGAAGATTTGTCCAAGTCTTGTGGGTTGGTGGTGATTACCCTTCATTTTTATTGGACGTAATTGTTAATCCATGAATACTAACACAATTCTTTCGGTTGATAAGTGGGTTGTATTTAGAGGTCCCTCTCCAATGAAATAATTACAGCTATATGCCCATTGGCTATCAACTACATGGCTATCTAAAGACAAAAGCTAAAAAGCAGCCCCCACAGCGATGACCTCATCAGTGGGTTGCCATAGAACAAATCAGATTAGTATGTAAGGCAAAGTCTATGAATGGTTCCCACACAGGTTTCCCACTGAAAATGCTAAGTTGTAATCAGAGATTGTCTTTTTTCTTCCAGGGATTGCTATAATAGCTGAAATTGACTGACAGCCCTTGCTGTTTACATCCATCATTGCTGTTACATATGAGAACCGTGCCAAGGGGCTAGTTCCAATGAGGAGAGCATACAATTAATTAGTATGCTTGATCCAAAATTCATAAATTCTGAATCTTCCTTCTCTCATTCTAGCAGCTTTATTAACCCAAAATGAATGTTGATATGATTGATTTCATTTTATTGCATGGATTTTTTTTCGTGTTAGTTTCTTGGTAAACTTAAAAGACTTTATGGATCAAATAACTTGAAGTTGCATTCACCCTGCAGCAAGTGATGAATTGTTTGCTACATTTTACTCACTTTATAGAGTTAAAACTTTCAGAGTGAGGAAGATGGCACAAAACTCATGTGCTTATCCCGACAACAAGACCTTGGGCGGCTGGATATTCTTGGGTCAAGGGCTTTGAAACTACTACAAAAGATATTGCACCCCATTTCTAGGTAATTCTTTTACCTTTCCCTACAGTCTTTATTGATCTGAAACAATATTGTTCAGTAGTAAAATTCACTGCACATTATTTTGTTGTTCCTTTTTACAGGCTCACAATGCTTTCTTCCAGAGATAAATTCTGATGATAATAAGTTTCTTCCCTGTTTGCTATTTAAGGTTGAATAACAATGCTGAAGGGTCTAAATTTGAAGGTTCTTTAGACTTTCACGGACTCTCAATTTCCAGAATATTTCAGCTTCCAGAAGCATATCTTCTGGAGAATGCTGATAAGCTGCCAGTGAATGCTGTTTTGTCTATGGATGTTCATGATCCTCGTGATACTCTTGCCATGCAAGAAAAATTTCTTCCTAATGTCTCTTCTGGAGCTAAACGTGTTGAGACTCAACAGACCTATCCTACTGTATCTCATGAAGTCAAGTCAGATGTTAGTAATAAATTACTAGATTCGGAAATGTGTGAAAAGTGTGGAAATGAAGAAATCATGAGTATGTCTGATGACACATGCTCATTCAGTGCATCCAAAGAAGAGTCCCAAAAGGCATTTGAAACCTTTTTTGAACATGTGCCTAACAAGACATTATGGAGTTATCAAAAAGAGGGTTTTTCTCTGGGCGTCCCTCTAAGTGAGAATATTCTTAACCAGAAGCGCCATCTACAGCGTCTAGATTTCTTTTACCTAGATAAAGGTGATCATGGAAACAAGTCAATGGAAAGTGACCAAGAACTTTTCAGCAGATCATGTCCTATTATTCTTTTGAAGAACGATAATAAGAAGCTTTCTGCTTGTGGGTAAGTACAGTTCCCTTTTTCTGCAGAAATAGATCCTTCATTTATATACTTGTTTCTCTTAAAGATAGTAAAGATTGGCTATGCATGGTAGAGGCAGAGTGGAACTTTAGACCCTGGTTGAAATATTTTGGTGTGATGTTTTATTTATCTGTGGTTTAATTTCATTGCTATCATGATCAATATATTTTTAAATTTGTTAATCCTGTTAAAATACCAAAGTTTCTTTCTATGGCTAAACAAGTCATTTCCTTGTCCAAGTGCCTCTAGGAGAAGATTAGATATATCAGTTCGTACAAATGGTCTTCCAGAGTTTTTATAATAAATCTTATATTCTGTGAAGTGAATGCCAATAAACAACTTATTGTGGTGAGATATATTTAAACGTATTTTTATTTTGTTGCTCGGTGACATAATTGTGAGGATATTATACATCTAAAAGAAATTTCAATATAATTTAGGTCACAACCACCTCTAGAGTTTTTCTGATGGTTATCAAAATGTCTGTTGAAGTGACTACCATCATGATGTCATAGACAGAGACACTGTCAACATACACAACTAGGGACAAACTTAAAGGCGTTACAAGTCCATTTCAATTATAAATGCATGACCAAAATGGTATTTCATTTCTCAGAACTCAGAAGTGGTATATGGTAACATCTGAATTTCTACTCTTAGGGAGATCAATTTCTTTTGTTTGTTTTGCATACCCGGTGATTCTGTATGTGCATTGACATAGTACTACTACCAGCTTTCCTTTATTTTGTTGCTTTGTGAACTTATTCATCAAACCTTTTTGTAGTGCTTTAGCTGTCTCCATTTATTGCCCCCTTTTTCAGGTGATCATGATGAGAAGATAACTACAATGAACATTCTTACTCGGCTTGTGTTAGGAATAGAAGGCACATGATGAACAACCTATGTTGTTGATGAATCTTTATGAAGATCTTTGGGACAGTCATTTATGAACTCTTCAGACAAAATCTTTGAACAGAACTTTTTTGCTTTCATTATTCCAAAGAAAATGCTCTAATGTCAGACAAAAACTTTGAACAGGACATTTTTGCTTTCATTGTTCCAAAGAAAATGTTGTAATTGTGGCCAAGTTCTCTGGAAATATCTTCCTTTTCCTCTCTTGTCTGAATAATTCCTTGCTTCGTATTGTTCTGTTATGAATAACTTGTGCTACAGGTATCACAATGAGGATTTTGAGAAAAACAAACTATAAACATATGTAGTGAAACTTTTTGACTATGGAATGATGCAAATAATGCTTTCATTCTTCAAAGAACTGTCATCTGAAGCAGAATACTTTCTTGAAAACATAAGTTGACATAACATGCAAAATATGAGAAAATTGTCACAATATGCTCACAAGTTTGACACAGGTTCGTTATGTGGGAATTTTTCAAGGTACAGAAATATTAGTAATGCTTGATGATTGGAAATAGACATTCATAAGAACAAACATGAGTTCATGTTGGAAACAATCGTGAACACAGGCATTCTGCCCGTCTCTGATCCTACATGAAAAATCCATTAAGTTTCTATCCTGAACTCTATTCTTTCTCTTCCAAATTCAACTGGTTTAAAAAAGGATGTTGTTTGTCTTTTCACGTTTCCTGTGTGTTGCTTGCACTTGTGAGACAGTTGATCTTATGACCTCTCTTGTACATTGATTATATCTTTTGAAGTAATTGATCTCCCAACCAAATCATGTAACTGATTCGAAACTGAGTCTGAAACTTTATCTGGTCATTATAACTCCACAATCACCCAAAACACATTTGAGCGCCCCCTGAATGCTGACATGTTTTGCCACTTGGATCCAAATTCTATCACTTCTGCTGTTGTCTGTCAGCTACTTTAAAACTCTGATCTTCACTAACTCTGATGTTGGACAACTATGACATTGGGCCAACTCTACAGGTCTTATTCAATTCTCTTTAGCTGTGTGTGATGCTAAAGAAACACACTTCAAGTTCTTGTCACCAATAAACAATATAAGGATTTTGATGCACTAGCTGAATGCTATCTAGCCAGAGGTTTTTGACTGGGATAGAAATGAATAGTGGTCATAAAGTCAGAAAAACCTATTCAGATATAGTTATACTAAGCTTGTGTGGACAGGTGCTTGGAGAGAAACTTTAAATAGCCTTCTTGTGGGTTATAAAAGCATTCACATATGAGAAAAGGATCAGCAGTAACATACGTATGGTATATTTGTTGCATCAATTTGCAAAGTTTTATCTCATCTTTTGATTTCCTTTCAATACTAACAACTAATTTGGCAAGCTCTTATTAACACAAAAGAATCAACTTACGTCTTGGTCTTCATGACAATATGTTTTTCATTTACCCAGTTACATCTGGACCATGATTTCATATGGCATTTTCTAGAATGATGCTATTTTTCACCAAGAAAGGCTCTAGAATCTCATTTCAATCTAATGTGGATGATGAAATGGCTGAAGTATTGCATCATCCAGAGCCTACTATGTTAATTAATCCAAGCAAGATTTCATTGAAAATTTGGCAATTTGAATATTGGTATCATTCACTAAAATTTGGATTCATCCCTCTCAATTTTGACATCACTCACTGTGGCATGGAATCACTTAATTTTACAGGTCTGTTAAGTCAAACCCTGGCAAAGCTGGTGCTGGAGATACCTGATATGTCTGTTAGGGCAATTTAATCCCGATGTACACAATTAAGACTGTAACAGCTATAAAGAGTGTTCTGAAATTGGTGTTGCTAATGTAGGATTGAAACTATTATTCAATATGATCATGCAGATGGCGACCTACCTTCTAAACCATGACTATTTGGCACCATATATGCATTAGAGTTTGGACCAAATATGCACTTGTGCAACCTCTCTGCAACACCATTTACCCTCTTTGTTGATTTCTTCCTTCTGCATGAACCACAGTGATTTGCAAATCCTCTAACTGACCTTAGAGTTTGTCTTCCACAAGGTGATTCTTTAGTCTGTATGGTGCCTTACTTCTATACTAACATATATCCTATCCAATATAAAATTTCATAGGCAAGATTACCCTTACTAATAGATTCCGTTTTTTAATTCTTCTGACTAATATATAATGATTCTCCATCTATGTCATAATGGTCCTTCATATATTCTGTCCTTTTTGCTGTTTGCATAAGTTACCAGCTAAGTTACCGGTTCGGGTTCGGGTTTGGGTTCAGGTTCGATGGTTTGGGTTTAGGTTCGAGGGTTCGGTTCATGGTTCCGGTCAAATATTTTTGGGGTTGGGTTTGTTGATACAAAAGCATATAAAAATCAGAAATATATTCATATTTGCAGCAGTAATTAAGTTCAAACTACACCTCCATATTAATAGTCAAATATTAGTCAAACTCAAATGTCATGATATAGATTAAAGTTATAAAATAATAATGTCAAGTGTCAACAATCAGCCATCATTGATCAAATATCATATGGTTCGTCAAAAATATCATCACCACCATCCATATTAGATGATGTATGTAGCGGTAAATTAGAAGAACCACAAATAGTGCCACTGGCACTTACACTGCCACTAGTACTAGCATTGGCACTAGCACTGTCATGCACACTAGTTTGCTCATAGTCATCGTCAACATCAAGTGCAGCAAAGTGGGAAGTGGAAGCATCCAAGCCAATACACTCTGGCTCGATATCCCACTTCCTTGTGTCCCCTTCTTTGTAGCCACTTTGTTTGTGCGTAAGGAGCCGCAAGTTTGAATGCACATACACCAAGTCCTCTGCCTTTTTTGATTGTAGTCTATTGCGCTTTATTGAGTGGATGAAGGAGTGTGTGCTCCAATTCCTCTTAGATGAAGATAAGCTAGCAACCTATTAAGACCAAATCAGAGAATTAAGAGTTACAAAATTTAAATTAAAAAATAAAAATAAAAATTATAATTAAAAGATAAAAAGATTTTTTATAAAAGTTGCAATAAAATTTTGATTGCAAGAGGTTGTAGGTGCGTGTATGATTGGCCATGGAAGTACCATCAACTATGAGCATTGACCATATACTTGTCTGAAAGAGCATCAAGATCATAGTCGTTGGAGCATGCAAAGCCCGTGAAATCAGCCTTCACTACATCTCGTTTGTCATGATTAGTGAAGAGTCTACGAAGTGCTGCCTTGTAAAAAATAAGTCCAAAAAAATTAAAATAAGCTGAAATTTGTCAGCTTTCGGCCCAATGAGCCGAAATTTTGCCCAGGTTCGTCCGAGTTGGACCTTGTCCAAACCCATAGGGGACTAAACCCAAACCCTGAACCAAAGTTGGACCGAACTGGGACCCGGGGTCTTTTGCCAATGAACTGGTAACTTAGTGTATCCAGGTAGAGCCTACTCCAGATGTGGAGAAAATTAAGTGGAATAACAGATGTGATGAGGCTTATGTTTTTTTGTGTATCTCCTGACCTATTCTTTCACAATGACCTCGGCCAATTAGATTTGGACAACTTTGGCTAATTTGTTTGGGCAATAGACTGCTTTGAGAGGTCACCAGTTGATGAATGAGCTCATTGGTTTGAGCCCTAGCAATTTTGAGACTATTCAAGACTTATTCACTAAGTTCAATCTTTGAGATGGTAGTTAAATTATGTGGGATTGTAAAAGAAGGCACTTGGTTGATCCTTAGCTCCCTAAAATTGATCTAGATTACTCAACTTTTGTTTCTACATTCCATGCCATT
The DNA here is from genome assembly GCA_007258455.2 of Sequoia sempervirens. Lineage (NCBI taxonomy): Eukaryota > Viridiplantae > Streptophyta > Pinopsida > Cupressales > Cupressaceae > Sequoia > Sequoia sempervirens. Next base: position 22,040 of record VDFB02019792.1, on the reverse strand, counting down.
AATGGTGGTATTAGAAATGCATGGTCTATGCCATCTCTTGGTGATTTGACTACCTCTCTCACCATGGAGCAAGATAAGCACCACTGATATGGGTGCTATGTAATCAACAAGGAAAAAACACAAAAACATAAGGAGAGAAAGAACTAGACATCATTACTACTTCCAAAGTAGCATTTGAGACCTCTTCAAAATTTGAAAAGCCTAAGGAACTCTAATGGTACGTCAAGATGGACTCCTTACTTTGCACAAATGGGTTCTCTAGATGGCATTTTGATTTGAATGCCTACATCTTGCAACAAGATGATTCTCTCCTACTTTTGATTTGTATGTTGATTACTTACGAATCATAGGGAGTTTTTCATTCTTTATTGCAGCAGTGAAAACTATCCTTCATGATAGGTTTTCTATAACTAACTTGGGTTTGCTGCTTTATTTTCTTGGGATTGAGATATCTCAGTTTGCTTTTGGGATTAGTATTGCACAATCCAAGTATGCATATGACTCGCTCTTATGATTCCACATGGTTGATTACAAGCTTGCTTTGACTCTCGTTCTTTCTAGAGTTAACTTGAGGCACAATGTTCTTCACCATAGGTTGATGCTACTTTGTATTGATAGCTTCTTGGCAGTCTCATATATCTAACTTACAATCCAATATTTCTTTTTTTTGTTGGCATGGTCTTTTGGTTTATGTAGGAGCTCCATTTGTTGCATTGAAAAGCAGCCAAGTGGATTCTCCACTTCATACATGGTACTCGTAGTTATGGGATTTATTATGCAATAGGTATTGATATTGACATGGTTGAGTATACTAATTTAGATTGGGTAGGAGATTCTCAGGTTCGCAAGTTCACTTTAGGACCACTTGGTTTTGGTCCTATATGTTGGTCAAGCAAGAAGCAAAATGTGTTCTATCTTCCTTAAGGTTGAGTATGGAGGGGTTCTAAATGCCACTATTGAGGCCTAGCTTCAACACATTCTCATTGAGTTTGGTATCTAGTTTGAATGATTGTCTGTCCTATTTTGTGACAACTAGAGTGCTACTCTATTTTCATGGAAGTAGGTTCATATGCACTATATCAAATAGCTTATTCTTGGATAGGTCATTGATCTCCAATATTGCCTAATTACATAATAGATTGCCAACATCTTCAACAAACCCTTTATAGAAAGCAAGTTTCTTCATTTACAAGTTTTGTTGGGGGTTTAGGAGGCTACTTTTTGAGCAGGCTATTTCTCTTTTCATGGGGAGATGGTGATTCTTCTCTATGGAGGTGGATTCCTATGTACATGGGTAGTTAATCAGGCTTCATTTGTTGAGACCTATCATTTTACCTACCTAAGTTGCGTTTAAGGTGGGGTGTTTATGTAAGTTTTGATTTTCTTTTATTTGGGTTTATATATTTTTCCTATATATTTTTGTTTAGTTTGCTTAGGTTGTTAGGAGTGGGTCATAATGAGAGTAGATGGCATCTTTTTTGTGAGTAGCTCCTGCCTATTTTTGGTACTTGGAGTTACTTCTATTGGTTGTATTTGTTTCCTTATCTATATATATTCACATTGCATGTTTATATCATGTCATTGTGTGCTTTTAGTTATGCATTCTTGCTTTGAGCTATTATTTGTCTCATGAGTATTTGCATGCTCTCTCATTCTTGAAACACTCTCTTTTCTGCTATTTTGATCTTTAGATCATTTTTCAAATGGAGTTTGTGTGATTATCCTTGCACTATGTCTTGGATAGTTTCTAGCTTTTTACTTAATCTAACAATGCAAAGATACCAGAGAGATCATCCTAATCACAATCAGAATTAATCACTTGGTGTCATGGTTAGTCCTTTCCATCAAATACCTTGCCTTTAGGGGAGGCTTGACAATGAACCAAATGAGAAGTCTTTGAACACTTGGCAGCCTGTAGCAGAACATGATTTTGATTTGCATCAAAAGGCAATTCCTTCATAAGTAATCTGGTGCTTCCAAATTCTATCACCAACTTTTACACATTTATTTTGGCAAAATTTTCAATAAATTGAAACCAACAAGAATTTTTGCAAAAGTGAAATGTTGTTACATTTGGTTCATATCTGGGACAGAAATTAGCTTCCCCAAAAAAAATTGTCTAGAAGATAGATATGTAGTAGACCAAAACTGAAGATGAAGGTTCAGAATCCTCACCCAAATTGGACAAATAGGGAAGGACTTGATGAGAATTGAAATCTTGAAACTTGGCTATCCCAGAACAATGGGTCTCCCTTAAGCAAGGCTTCTCGATCCGAAGGAGATCTACATATTACTAGGAACCAGCTTTTTGCTCTCAAATAAATTGCAAGACTAGGCAAAAACAATTGAAATTTGCAGATTAGAGTATCTTGCTTCAGCCTCTCTTCTTTCTCAGCGACCTTTTCATCAAAAACCATTGTTTAAATCTGCTCAGAGAAAGTCTGTATCGGCTGTGGTTCTGTATTTGGTTTATTATGCTCAACTGCCTTGGAATCCATGATAACTCCAGTAGAGGAGTTCAAAGAGCAACCGATTAAAACACAGGAAGTCAAAAAAATTCAAATCTGTTTCAAACATGAAGAGAAATCTACAAAAGATTGCCTGGAATGTGTCTGCGGAGCAATTGAGTTGCCCTGCCCTGATCCATTGGTGATAAAATTCTGTTCATTTGCCAAAAGTAGACAGCTCGATCTGAAGTGGAGAGAGTCTGATGCCCTAGAATCGGGGCAGTCATGTGCAGGAGCAGCAGAAGGCCTTTATTTAAAAATAACCTGAATATTTTTTTTTATGTATTGACTTACCACTATCATTATAATGCAAGGAAGAAAACATTTCAAGTAATATAATTTGATTTAATTAATTATGCTTTTTGAAAACTGAAACAGGAGGGATATTGAATCATGATATATTATAGTTTTTCATTGCTACAACTTACAATCACTAAATGTTTGAATGAATTAAGGGCACTGTTCTGCCAAATTGTTTTTTGTGGCGATAAAAGCTATCAGGGGCTCCAAGAGCCTATGGGAGTTATATACATGGATGATAAACTCTTTAGTGTAAAATTATATGTGGGAAGTTTGGATTTTTCATCCAAAACAAAGGTAGGGGAGGATTTAAAGCAAAAACAATTTAGTACCTTAATGCTTTAAGTGGCATGTGGGACCTTTTCTTAAAAAGGGTCTGTGGACTGGCAGATAGCCTTTTCTCTCTTCTATCAATCTTTAAGGAAATATTGTAATTGATCAGAGGTGTTTGACATACTACAAAGTTTTTTTTTGGAATTTTCATATCATTTAAATGATATTTTACACTTTTCTAACTTTGTATTAGCTCGTTCTATACATACATTTTGGTACCAAGCATGGAGTTGAAATATTTTGATTTTGTTGTATGGCACAACATGATTCTCCCGTGCTTTGTTTTTCCTTACATTACACAGGCACGCATCCCCACCCCTAAAACCCCAGTCCCCTTTCCCTGAGGCATTTCGGGGATGGGGGGACATCAGGGGCATCCCCTAGCCATCCCCCCAAATTGAGAAAATGCGGAAATGTCCTGAAACGTGTCTCTAAAATTGGGGACAGCAGGAAACACATAGGGGACGCCTGGCCATCTCCAAGGTGGTTGGGGATGGCCCCTAACTGTCCTGGGGACAGCCAGGCGTCCCTTGTGAATTTTTAATAATGTTAAAAAAAATCATTCGTAAGATTAAAAAGACTATTAAATATATCATGACAGCATTATAACAGTATTATAACAGCAGTGTAACAAGACAGCATTTTAACAGCAGCAATAAATATATCATGACAACTCTATAACAGCAGTATGACAACAATTAAATTAATCATGACAGCAGTGACAGCAACAACTGTAGTATAACAGCAATAGATATATCATGATTCAGATTCATAGGTAATGATATAAGCTATATAACAGTAAATATTAGCAGAAATAATTTGGATTTCTGATTTCAATGTTTCATTGCTCAAAAAAATGTCAAACTTCAAAATTCTTGGTATGGCATTAGAGTCCGTTATTACTGTCAATTGCAAAATAGATTAAAGGTGCATTTGCCATGGTCTGGTACAGTGTGGTATTGTGTGAGAAGTACAAACAAACAATTTCTTTTTGGAATGTGGTTGGCATGCAGGCTCCTAGAGACATCATCCAACATCATTATAACATTGTCACATTATATTGCTGCTATTATGTTGGTGTTCATTAACTTGTAGAAATCTCTCTCTCTCTCTCTCTCTCTCTCTCTCTCTCTCTATATATATATATATATATATATATTTCATGTATATATATTTCATGTATATTGCTGTCCCCCTGCCATCCCCAAAAAATGGCCTTCGGATTGCCATCCCCAAAACGTGTCCCTTGCCATCCCTTGTTGTCCCCGTCCCGGGAACACTGTGGAACATAGGTTTTTCCATGTTTTGGAAAATGGGATAAAGTCACTGGATACTCCATTTAAATAACCATGCTCTTCCAGCAAGGATTTTGGGACTTTGATGATCAGTTCAATTTAATGATAATCTGTATTAAGATAAAGCACATTTAGTGTTTCTATCTATTGAATTATTTAGCATAACTTTTATAGTTCTAGGTGATGTTTTTGCATATTCATTCTTAGTATTGTTAGTGCAAACTATCTATACTCATCTTATGCATCTTGTTAGATGGTCCATTATTCTTCCAGTAAGCTGGGTTCGAGCCTTTTGGATTCCTCTTGTCCTTGGAGGGGCTCGAGCAATTGGATTGCGGGAGCGGCGGTGGCTGTCAAGTGATGTGAGTTTAGGATAATCACATTCAAAATTTATATGTTTTATTTATATTGTTAATTGACATCCAGTTGCTGAATGCTTAGTCAACTAAGGCCTCAGTAGTTCCTACTAGGATTCTGATATTTATATTTTCTTGTTGCTGGTTAGTTGGTGGTTTTTAATTCTGTGGTGAATGTTTTCTTATTGATGGTTGATTGGTGGCTTATGTGTAGGCAGGATTATCATCATTTCCATATGACTTTCCTGACTGCAAAGCGTACTGTGACTATATGAATGAAGAAACTGCAGCATATGAAGAGATGATTGCTAGTAGGCCCCCTTCTAAAAGACCTCCCTCAATTTTACTTCCTCCACCATGGAATTCTATACAAAGGTATTTAAAAAGAGTATACAAAGGAAGAGCAGACCTGCTAGCAGATATTACTAAACAAGAGAGTGAAAAAACTGAATTAGTGGAAGGACAGAGACGTCACTTAGTGGATTCTCTACAAGACAAGCTCAAAATTCCAGAGGTCATAAATAAAGAAGATTTAGGTAGCCAAGCTTTCTCCTCAATACACGAGACCAAATTTATTTTTCCTGGTCTTATAGCCAGGACATCAACGATATTGAAGCAGCATTTGAGAAGAGTTGGTGGTCTTCACCTCCTCCTATTTCCAGACACTCATAGTAGTCAAAAGAAAGATTATTCTCACTTAATGGATGAAGGAAGAGTTTGCTGGAGATTGAAAGGTGTAAATAATATAATTCTTGAACGTGAACCTTGCTTTTTGAAAGTTCTCCTTTATGCCTCAGGAAAAGGTGTTTTTGAGGAAGGTGCTGTCGTATGTGCACCAATTGAGAATGACTTTTCCTTGTGGTGCTCCAAGTATGTACATTGCTGAAGCATTGTTGTTATTTTGTTGTTGTTGTTTGTCCCTCCAATTCTTTTTTCTCCCTACCAAATAAGTGTGATGGGATGGTTTGTTTCAATATCAGGTTAGCTATCAACCATTGATATTTTAAACAAATTACTTATGGACCATCATATAAGCTTTTTCTTTGCTTTTGTCACTCCAAGAATAATGTATATCTGGCTGAATGATTATCCGTGATAACACAGACCTCGAGGATGGCAAGGGCTTGACATTCCGCCTACTTTGAGGAATGCAGAGTGCAATCAACAGTGGATAACTAATAAAGAAATGGGGCAATGTGGAGGCACTTTTTCAAAATGTGGGCAAGAAAATTTGCGGATGCCAATAGGCTTTGTGACAACAGGTGCTTGTCGTGGAAGGTAGGGTGTAGTATACTCCATTTAGATGAAGGCGCTGATTAGAATAGAATCTTTTTTATAATTCAGAGAAACTGATTTTGTGTTTTTCTTGCTGCTAATAGTGTTCCAGCTTTGGCTGTAGCCATGTGTGAAGGGACTATTCTAGGACATCTGAGAGCAGAACAATGGAAACACTCAAAGTGGAGGAAAAAGTCAGAGATATTTGTACTAGTTAGGAATATGAAGTCAACTGTGTACCGACCTGCTCTTGCATCCATTTTTCTCGAAGAAAGTGAAGATAAATTTTATAGTTAGAGGAAATTGATCAGAGTTCTTTTTGGCTGTGCAGTGATTAAAGATACATGTTTAGGTGAAAGTGATCAAATCAAAATTCAAAAGAAAATCTTGTACTACACGTGGGAATAAGAGGCATTACAATCAATTGGAAGGAGAGGAAAGTGTCAACAAATGACCTCTTACCAATTTCAATATCATATAGATAAGCTACGTGTATAATTTGATGCTTTTTTGCAAAAAGTTTAAACAGATGTTTCACTGCCCATACTGAATTCAAATTGTAAAGATGCAATGTTCATTGCCCTTGACAAAAATATTTATCCACTTTCCTGGATATTTCCTTGGATCATGTCTACAATATAGTTTCCAAGTTGTCGTTCATGTCAATGAAGTTTGCATAACTTGAGTAACCATTTTGTAATTTTTCTTGCTTTTTTTTTTAATTTTTTATTTACAACTGCTGCAAAGAAGACAAAAAAGATTAATTTACTTTATACTAATTCTTCTGCAGTAACAAGAGTTGTTTATAAATACAAAGTTGGGCTCATGTAGTGCAAATAATTTGTGAGAATTTTATTTTTGAGGAAGGCTTTCTTGCTTCTTTATTTTAGCTTTTCCTCTCTGAAATGACCCATAAGTAAGATCTGATTTAAACTTCAGTTGACAAAAAATTAGCATTATGGTTTAACCAAAAATTATGTAAGGATCCATGGATCTTATCATTAAATATGATTTAATCTTAAGCTGGAACATTCAGTTAATCACACATCTGGATAATTCACATCACAACGATAAAAAACATATATATTGCAAAATAGATTTTCAATTATGAACAGTTACTAGACCAAATACTTGGCAAATTATGCTGGCACAACAATAATTCTCTCATAGTGCTGTTGAATATTTGATTTAACCTCCCTACTGTCTACTGCCACACTATGTCTTGGCAGTGTTAATGAGATCTAACCTTGGTGCCGTTATCGCCTTTGTTACTATGTTGGATATAGGGCGGTCTAATGGTAGACCTCTCAAACTATACCTAAGTCTGATTGGCAATGGCAATCACTTGTAGTATGACCTAAATATCAATACTGTTCGCCCTTCATAGACAATGAATACCACTCAGAACTTGACCTGACCTATATGCACTTTTAGAAAGCTTCAACCACCAGTGCCCTTGGCTGTCGCAAGTGGCAATTACCTCTAGAATGGTTGAATAGGTGGCTTGCAGCTTGTAGCGACATAGGGTTCCTTCCAATTTCCAATGGATGGTGGCCAACACTCAAAACCAATACTGTGCAAGAATGATTTTTTATGAGGACTATGTGATCTTGAAGGTAAAATTGATATAATAAGGTAGAGTTTTTGTCCCAACCTTAGATGGCTACTAGGGTTTGTGTCCTGACAAGCTCAATCTTAGGAGACAACTCTCAATATATATCAATTTTTTCCATATGAATCCCTTAGCCTTCTAAAGTCTTATAAGTATGTGTTAGGGATAGGGCACATGGGCCCAAATTCCAGCGCCAAGATTTGAATATACAATTTGATTTAATTTTATATATTGATAGTGTTAAAAGAAGACTTTTTAACAAATAGTGTTGAGGTTGGCCTTGGGGAAGAGAGGACATAGCAATCCTCCCTCTCCAAAATTGCTTGCTTCCAAGTAATTTCGGATTTGGATGCTTGAATATTTCCACTCCTTCCCATGTGGCATCCTCAAGTGGAAGATTTTTTCACTTCAATTAGGCTCAATAATTTATGGGGCCAAAACATAGTATGAAATTGTTAAGGGTGACAATTTTCTACGTTATAAAAACATATTAGGATCTTCCATAAAAAGTTCTTTAAAAATTGGTAAAGCAAAATGTGCTATGTTTTCATAGAGCTTCTTGCGTTGAATGAGCAATAGGAAATTCAAAAGTAACAAGATTATTCTTTGACCAAAGTTTGATCATTATTTATTATTATTGTTGTCAGCCATAATTTAATATGCCCAAGGTGTATAAAAGACAAATGATTTAGATTGCTTACCTTTTAGAGGCTTACCACTTCGTAACTCATAAGATTCTTCAAATTGTTTGGCAGACTTAGGAGTGGTGATCCTAAAAGAATCTTGTGAATTCTCAAGTAATTTTATTGTGCACTAGATGGTGATTCAAGATCGTACTCAACAATAGTGGTTTCAATCACACACTTCTCAAGATTGGGTTCAACTAGCTCCTTTATCGATGGTTTATTCACTTTGTTTTGGGTTTTCTAGTCTAATTGAGTTATGTCCTATAGTTTGTTTGAAAAATCTATCTTTTTCATCTCTAACACTACTCATGCATCTATATGAATTAATATAGTGCAAACCAAGGGTAATTGCCTAGGCAAGGTCGACAATTACATGGATTTTCTCCTTGACGTAATGGTCCTAATTCAACTTACTAAGCTTTCAAGCCTTAAACCTCTTTCCTTGAAAATGACACCAAAATTTTGGGATAAAGTTGAGAATATTAACTTCAAGATTATGGTTATAACTTTAGTTCACAAATTCAGTTTGTTCCTAAGTCAATCTAGGGCATAATCTTATGAAAGGTGTAACAACTATATGCTTAAGGGATGAGGTTAGCAGGTTGAGCAAGAATGAAATTCACTTTTAAATTTAGTCAACCACCTAAGTATAAATCTAACTTAATATCTATTTTTTAATTCTGCAATAGGAACAAGAATAATTTGCTACAGGAACAACAACAATTTGTAACAACCAATAAATTTAGAACTTAAAGTCATAGTACAATTTCAAAGCAAGAATAAAAGTTAATTGGTTCCATTTAACATCACAATCTCATGGTTTCTAATTAAATCATAAATGACATATGTAAACAATGCTTAAACAACTTTTACAAATTTAATCAAAAACATAAATAAAACATAATGCTAAAGCTATAAAGATCACTAGGCATTCCAAGAAGTGGGCCTTGCCTCCTTAGTCTTCCAGATGACAAAGAGAAAATGCTCTTTTACTCTTGTCTAATCAAAAGAAAAGTTTGTACATTTACCATAGACTTAACTTACATCCTTCATAATACACATAGCTTATACTATGATATGTATATGCTTGTAGTTTATAATGGTTCAATCGATAAAAATATTAGACTATTTGTTTTGGCCAACAACCAACAAACTAAAATATAACTGATACAAAAGTTGGCCATTGGCCACATATTGGAAATGACATACTAAACGTCTTTCTTGTTTAATAACAAAAATATATTTTTTGTTAAACAAAAAGATTTGTGGTAGTATTCACAACTCTTATGTGTGAACAACTATAGTGACTCATGTTCACCCATTTCCAACCAATTGAATTAGCATTTTCATAAATCGGTAGCTTAAACATATTTTATTCTTTTAACACACATTAAATAATTTCAATATATATAAGCTAATTATGGCAAAAATAGGGAATCTAGGGTAGAAATTAAATAGATATGAAAGGGATTTTTAGATCAAAATCTGCACAAGTTTTTGACTTATCAACAACATCAAAATAGGGGTCATGTGGAGTTCTTACCATAAGGTTGTTGCCAACACTCCTTTCATCCATATTGTGAACCATTATTCCAAATTCCTTAAACCTACCAATTGGAACCAACAAAAACAAAAGTGTTATAAAGAAAAAGATCAAAATCAAATTTCAAAATCCATTGAATCCATAAACCTAAGTAGACACATGAAGTCAAAACGGATCTTAAAGAAAAATAGATCAAGCAAAGATAATAATCCCAATTCAATTGTAAATCAAAGTGTGGAGCCACGAGAAAAAGTACCTCTTGCATATAATAAATGTCCACCTCATTCAAAATGGTCATCAATCATATCACACAAAGAATATAAAATTTTTGGTTTCAAACACAATCACAATCCAAAATCCAAACTCATTCATCTACAAATCCAAGTTTTGTGAATAAAAAATTTCATCTAAAATAACAAATAATTCATCCACATCTACCATCACTCATCATAATCCAACATCTCACTCAAAGTCCAAAAATCCTAACTCGCAAATCTATCACATCCTAGTAGAAACATTTTATTGTAAGGACTGTCATGGCACTTTATCATGATGTATGTATTTAGATAATGCTAGCTCTAGTATCAACAAGGATCACAATGACATCCATGGGTTATATAAAAGCACCATGATCCTAACAAGACAACTCCTTCATACAAGTCACTATTGCCATATCATGAAACCAACCTCTACTTCAACACCATCAAAAGACCATAACTGTTAGTGATCATCTGAAGATCAATGCCATCTAGAAAATACGAAAAAAAATTAAAATACAAAAAGAAATAGTAAAGAGAAAATTTTCCCTTTGGTGAAAACCATCTCTATGGCGCCTTCAGGTAGTCACCATGATGAAAACCTAGAAAATGAATGTCATGTTTGACAATCAACATTCCGAAAAAGAAAAAAGTAAAGAATAAATAATTTATCCAATAGTGAAAATCAGTTTTATGACACTTTGGATAAGTACCATGATGAAAACCTAGCAAACAAGCATCATGTGTAAGATCAAATATCTTTGTGTATTATTATACTTGAGGGAAATTTGTTTTATCTACCATACCTTAGTCATGAAATTTCCATCCACCCATCCAATCCATGTAATTTTTTCCCATATTCCCCAACTACCTTGATCCATTTTAGTTGCATTATCATCATCAAGATATCTCTTTTCCAATTCTTACATTGTTTTCGGGATGTTTCCTTCCCATATCAACAAAATTATCATCATTAAAACAATTGGTTTTTAGGTTGAATAGGGACAAGATCATGTTTACCTTTGAATCGTTATGCATACTTGCTTGTGTGTATTTTTCATTTATCTGCATTTGTTATGGTCCTTATAGTATGTAAACATCCCCAATATATCAAAACCATCAATAACACAAAGAAACACAAACATGTGCTTCAAACCAAGTACTCTAGGATGACTTTTTTTATAGTTTTTTTTTTCTTTTTTCCTTTTTTTATCATATCAATGATAGCCTCGGGATTTGAAATCATTTTTTCTTCATCATCAAGTGGTGGCAACTTTGAAGGTGCAACATGTCATTCAAGAGCCCTTTGAAGTCATGACACATGAAAAACATTATGAATTTTGTTGTTTTTCGAAAGTTCTAGTTCATATGCAACTTCTCCTATTTTCTGTATAATCTTGTAAGACCCATAAATTTTGTGGTTTGAGCTTTTCTACTTCACTCCCCTTGAGGGAAGATTGTCTATAGGGTTGTAATCTCAAGAAAACCATCTCCCAACCTCGAAAGTTTTCTTCAAGTGGTGGTTATCAACATACATCTTTTGTTGGTTTTAGGATTATTGTAGGTTCTCCTTGAGTGCATTTAGAAGATCTAGACTTTGATGTTCTAGCTCTTGGAACTCTGCTATTTGAAATAATCAAATATGTTAATGATAATGCATCATACCCATATATTGCCTTGAAATAATTCATACCTGTAGACATATGATGAGTGGAGTTGTAGCAATACTCCCCCAAGATGAAGCCAAGTGCTTAGTCCATGTAACTTAATCCATGTTGTTTGTTGCCATGTAACATAATTTTTCAAACACCATTTGTTCACAATCTTGACTTGTTAATTTGTTTGAGGGTGGTAGTTAGGTTTGGAGTCAATTTTATATTTGCTAATCAAGAAATTTCTTGCCAAAACAAACTAATCAACCTAATGTCCCTGTCACTTAGAATATTCCTTGACAGTCCATGTAATCTAAATACCTCTCTAGAAAACAAATCATCCACCTATAGATCTTTATATTATAAAGATATAGCATAACAAATGAGCATACTTAGTGACTCTATCTATTACCACAAAAATAAAATCCTTACCTTGCAATTTTGGAAGATCCGTGATTAAATCCATGGAGATGCTCTCCCATTTTTTATTTGGAATGGGTAAAAAGCTCCAACAAATCAATTGGAAATACATGTTCTACTTTGTTCTGTTGATAATTCAAATACTTTCTAACATGCTTGGAAACATCACGCTTGATTCCCTTACATGAAAAATGCTCTTTTACCTACTTGCATGTCTTGTAATATCCTAGGTGATCAATGAATGATGTGTCATGACAAGACATCAACATTTTCTTCTTCATTTTTGACTCTAGAATAAGTTATACCTGATCTTTATAGAGGATTAGATCGTCAATTTGTACTTGTCATCATGTAGTTTGTCATCCAAAATATCTTTAGCAAATGTGTTATGCCATAGAAGTTTTCCAATCAGCAAATATATTAGTCATATAACATAAATAAGGCTTCATAGATAGGACATCAAACACACCATTATTTTTCCCTTTAACATACTCAATGTCAAAATCGTAGGCATGTAGCTTATTAACTTTTTTTTGTTTCCTACCATTTAAATCCTTTTGGTTGAGGAAGAACTCAAATTATTATGATCCATTTTTACCATAAACTTTTCACAAATCAAATATTGTCTAAACTTGGCTAGTGCATGCATGATGGCTAGCATCTCCTTATCATAAATAGAAAAACTCATCTGTGTCTCCTTAAGTTTACTACCTCAAATGCTATAGGGTGTTTGTTTTGCATCGAAACTGCTCCAATTCATTCTTTTGAAGCATCACTCTAAAACAAAAAGAAGTGAACAGTCTGGAATAGCCAAAACAAAACATGAGCTCATTAGCTCTTTGAGCTTATAAAAAACTCACTGTGTTGACTCACTTTATGAGAAAGCTCCCTTCTTCACTAAATCGGTCTATGAGGTTGTTAATTGTGAAAACCCTTTAACGAATCTTTTGTAATAGTTGCAAAGACCAAAAAATCCTCTCAATTGTGTTACATTCTTGGGTGGAGGTCAATCCATGATCACCTTAATTTTTTAATCATCGCCTGGACACTAATTTTATGTCTTAGCTATAATACATTTGTCAACCCAAACTCCCATTTTGATGCCTTGACAAAGAATGACCATTGCTCTAAAATCCAAGCACTTCATTTATATGTATCAAATGACCTTCCCATCTCTTATTATAAATCAAGATGTCATCAAAGAAAATTAATACTTATTTCTTCAACCGCTTAATAAATACTTGATTCATGTAAGATGAAAAGTGGTTGATGCATTAGTCAAACCAAATGGCATGACAAAGAACCCACAATGCCTATTTTAACACCTAAAATTTGTTTTACATATCCTTTTCTTTTACCCTTATCTAATGATACCCTAATTGTAGATTAATTTTGGAGAAAGGCATTGCATTGTGAAACTCATTTATCAACTCATCAATCTTAAGAATAGACAGTTCTTTATTGTCTTCTATTGAGGGATTTATAATTGATGCACATCCTCATAGTACCATTGAAGAAACAAATGGGCTAGAGACTTAGGTCCTATGTGTCCCAAATGTAACAAATCTTTAAACACCTTCTCAATTTCTTATTTGTGCCTCCTAGGATGATGCTAAGTTGTAGTAACGATTAGTTTCTCACTCCTCCAACTCAATCACATGTTGAAAACCTCTATCCAATAGCAATCCTGAAGGAATATCGTTGAACACCTTGATATGTTTATCCAAGATGGACTAGATGTCAACATGATAAGATCTCCCATCCTTGGATGAGTCTATGTATGTAACCAAGCACTTTTCTTCCCAAGCTACTTGGTCTTTACGAAAAGTTCTCTTAATTTTTATCAAAACAATCCTAGGGGCCTCATTAGATAGACCTCAAAGAAGCACCTCCTTTCCTTCAAATTTGAATCTCAACTCCATAATTTGACAGTTTTGTGGGAACTTGCCAAATGAATGCAACCATTGCACACTGGAAACCAAATCTATTTCACCAATGCCAACCACATAAAAATCATCCCACTCTTTGTGTCTCCTTAGGGTCATCTCAAGTTGTTGAACCATTTTGTTGCATGGAATAGTAAACCCATTAGCCACTTTAACCTCAAATCCCTCAAAATTATTTGTTCTCAAACTCATCATAGTGACCAAACCCTTGTTAATGAAGTTGTGGGTAGCCCCACTATCAATCAATACTATCACTTTTGTAGGACTCTTCTAACTTGGAAAGGATGATACCTAAGATTTCCTGAAAGTGTAGTAAGTGTACCTCCCAATGAATCTTCTCCTTCCTTTCTCTCTTATCCTACTTCATCAATTATAATCTTGGGTGCAAGTTCCTCTACCTTTGAATCTTCATCAAAAACAATATGTAGTGTACATGTCCCTTTCCCAAACATGTATGTCCTAGCTCCCATGGATCTCTAAAATAAAAGCATATTAATTTTTTTCTTTGAAGTTTTGATCTGATTTAGGATCTAAACTAATTGCATTTGAATGCTTAGTGATTACAACACTTAATAAAAACTCATAATTAAATGTACATTATTGAAATTATGCTTAAAATCAAGGTGATAAAACCAGAATGAGAGAGAAGAGAGAAAGTGCAAACAGAGGTTTGATAACGGAGTTCACCAAAAACAATGGCTACGTCTCTGGGTCCCTCTCCAAAGAGTAGACCGATCCAATTATTCCTCCAGAAACTCGGTTACAATCTTCGGCATAGCCTCCCCTTGGATTACAAAGAAATCTGAAAATGCACTTCCAAAGTGCGTGGGAACAAGCTTCTCCAAAAGCACAAAGTTACAATAAGATTTCTCCAAGAAAGAAAAATCCTAACTCTCCACTTACAAAAATCACCTCCAAAATTCCTTACAAAAATAATTAGCTAAAACACACTTCCAAACTCTCACCCATTTACCCCTTTTTATACACCAATTTTACCCAATTTGGTGTAAAACAACTTGATTTACAATCTCCCCAAATTTACATGTAAATCCAAAAGAAATCCCCCCGTTACATAATAAAATCTCTTCAAGATAAATAACGAAGGGCCCTTATAATTTTGGGCTTACAAAGGAAAATAATAATCCCTATAATTTTGTTTTGATAACTCTTACGAGATTACGTATATATTTTTAAGGAGATCTTTTAAATTTTATCCCCTTGAAAATAATCCCATTGCTATCTTAGAGTGTGGTCCCATGGAGGGGGGCTTCCTTAAAAGTCTCAACGGGTGCTGCTTAGCTTTTTTAGGAATATTTTAAAGTACATGTTCCCATGGATTTAGTTGCAATTTTGCTTAAAAATTTAAGCCATTCTGTAATGAACTCCATTCCACGGTTTCAATTCTGATCCACCACAATGTGCATCGAGCCCTGCCTGATTTACTGAAAATTGTGCATATGGCGACCAATTTGAGCTCAAAAATAAAGCTATAGCACCCAAATTTTGCACTGAATCCAAATTCCAGACTGGATCCGTAACATCAACTGTCGATTTGCGCCTAATTGTTCAAAGATTTCACGACCTATAGCTCACACTAAGATTCTGGTAATTCATGGACACATTGTGAACCAGAAAATGTCATTATTACCAAGCTAAGATTACAGTGATACTTACAGCGATAGACAAAATGAAATGGATTATCTTAAATTAATATGCAGCTGTTTGTTGATGCTCGTTGCTAGTTTTTGCAGGTCATCAATGCTCTTTGCTGGTCTGTATAGGATGTCGATGGTCTGTTGTGCAGTGTCATTCATGCCTATGAAATGAAAAATGCTGCCAAAAATACAACGATAATCATTTTCCCTCTTTTTTCTTATTTCTGCGGGAATCTTTTGTTTTAGATGTGTGACAAGTGGCATACAAAACTCCTAAGTTGTAGGGGAAATTTCTAGCCCCACCCCAATTTCATCAGCTGAAATATTCATTCCTATACTGTAGGGGCTCCTATTTTGTGGAAAAGATTCCAGTTAATCCTGTAGCACAATTTTTTTTCCCATGGGACCTCCTACTCCATGAAAATAGAAGCCCAAGCCCCCCCATGGGACCATGCAGTTATAGGAGTTTATTCCTTTTGAATAGGGGTAATAATAATAATAATAAAAGGGTTTAAAATCCCTTAAAATAGGGATTCCTTGAAAATAGAATTTTAAAAATAACATAGAAAGTTTTTAAAACAAAACTCACGGCTTTAATATAGGGTGGCTTTAATATGGGCTTTAAGATAGGTGGAGATCCTTTAATATAGGAGGGCCTATGTTTTTTAAAAGAATGTGGCATTTTTTATTATTATTTTTTATTTGTTTTATATATTTTATTATTTATTATTATTATATAGATATATATATATAGTTTTATTTTTATTTTTTTAAATAATATGCCACCTTTTGCCAATAATGGCTTGCCACGTGGAGGGGTGAGATGATGCCATATCAAAATTTCATTCTTCGGTCAAATAATTCGGAGTGATGTGTCCGCTGACTAGACTGATGATGTTGCGTTGACTAGATTGCCATGTGTCCACACATGATTGGCCGACTTTGACTGCTTGTAACTCTGGCAAACGAACTCCAATTTTGATGAAACGAACATCGTCAGAAATCTTGCGACGAGCTCTTCGCATTGACGCCAGTCTTGACCACTTTTGACAACTTTGATTTTTGACCTTTTTTTTGACCTGGGTCTTTGAGTTGACTGAAGGTTTGACCGAGTGTATCTCGAGCACCATAGCTCTTATTGACTCCGTTCGAGTTGCGTTGGAGTCAGAATTCCAAATACTTTTTGATGAAGATGTTTTTGGAGAAAAATGAGGAACTTCAAAATTTGACAAAAATCCTCCAGATCAAGTTTGTTCTTGGATTCTTCAACCCTGTTTAGTTTTGAAGGTAATGTCTTAGGATGGGGTAAATTCTTATGAAAAGGTTTCTTATGTTGAACCCAATGGTGCATTATTTGAGTAGAACATGTTCTTAGTCACTAAATCCTCCAAATTCGAGACTCTTGATAGCCTCTCACAAGGAACCCAAATCAAAAGCCCTTACCAAACCCTTGAGTGGTTCAATTAGACCCTCTATGAATAACACTATGAGCCTCCTCTTCATCACATCTAGAACCATTATTGCTAGCCTTTGAAACTTTACCATATAATGCTCAACTATATCCTCTTATCTCAATTGTGCTAACTCTCTGAAATAAATCTCTAGATCATTCCTATCAAATTTCTCCATCAAATTCGGACTAAAATTTTCTATAGTAATCAAACCATGTCCTTGAGTCACCATATTGTGGTACCATCATTCATGAGTTACACCCTTTACATAAAGGGTGACAAACTTGATTGCTTCCTACTTATACATAGGGTTTAATGAAAAATAGCTATCTAACTTTTGCAACCATTCCCTAACTATGCAACTATTTGATCCATTATAAGTAGGTATAGTGATATTTCCCAATCACTATTTTTATATCTCTCTAGGTTTGATTATGAGGATATCTCTTTCCCCTTCTATGCCCTTTTTTTCATTTCATAGTTCTCCCTAAAGAACATGTCACAACAAATTGCTAGACTTAGAGCACTATATTGTGCATGATACCTTGCCATCTCATCCTCCTATCTTGGTGCCAATTGTTACTCTTCTTCAAATAGATCCTCTTCCACTCTATGCAATAAATTAGTTCAAAATGTCGTTGTTGGAGGATTGATTGAGATTTTATCATTAGTTGAGTGACTTCCTTATGCAAAATTTGGATTATTTCTTCTAGCACTCCGTTGTTGATTCATTCTTTTCAAGGTCCAACTATTTTTGATATAGGCATGGTAGACTGAAATTCCTTGGCCAACTCCCTATTTCCATTTCTAATGATCTCTTGGATGTTTATTTCTTCATTATTGTCACCTGTGGTTTCTTCTTTCTTCTTCTCCCATCACTGATAACTGATTTCCCTATCACTTTTGTATGAATTTGCATCACAAACCCATTGGCTGACAAGAAAAAGTGGCTTTGATACTATTGAAATGACCCCTAAGTAAGATTTGATTTAGTCTTTGCTTGACAAAAAACTATCAATACATTTTTGTTATGGAATAACTTGCACAATGGAAGATATAATATGAACTATGCTAAAAAATACTTGATAATAGTTGAGAATAACAAGCCACTTTGAGGGGGAAAACCTCCAAATATGTCCAATGAGATAATTCACAATCTGATGATGAAATAAAACTCACTAACTCCTATATATACCTTATTTATGTCTAGGATACCACCTAGACCGACTTAGATAGTTCTATATAAGCCTTAGGCCAACCTAATTAACTAAATAACAATATAATAATGATTATATGACTTAATTAAGAGTTATGATAGCCACAAGCCAATTATTTAAAACTCTATGTACACTAATAGTAAGGGTGTAACATGCCCCCCCTCTTCAGAGACGCATTGTCCTCAATGTTAATCAAGTGTGGATGCTTTTGAATGAACTCCTCGTCCTCTCATGTGGCATCTTCAACTAGTAAATTCTTCCATTAGATGAGATACTCAACGAGTCTTCTAGTCCTTAGCTTCTTTGTGAGTGTTTGATGAATGAACTTTGGTTCCAATATGATTCATCCTTCCTCATCGAGCTCCAATGATATTTTCTAAGTAGGGATATTGTGCACAATTACCTTCTTCAAACAAGAAACATGAAAAACTAGATATATCTTTGTTGTTGGTGGCAATTCTAGCTTGTAGGCAATACTACTTATCTTTTGCATGATTTGGTATGGACCAAAATATTTCAAAGATAACTTGTTCTTTTTTTGTTGCTTCAAAGATATTTTCTTGTAAGGCAACAATCTCAAGAAGACCCAATCCCCAACTTCAAAACTTCTTTCACTATGGTCTCGGTCCACCTAGATTCTCCTTGAGTCTAGAGAGTACGTGTTGTTGATGAAGCAAGTGGTCCTCCACTGCCTGAACTCTTGGTGACACCTTCAATGATGATGTGATGGAAGGATGCTAATATCCATATAGTGCTATAAATGGAGATATTTTTGATGAACTATGAAAGGAAGTTTTATACCATCATGCTGCTAGTGGTGGCCAATCTACCCAACGAGATTGTTTATTTGAATTGAAACAACATAGATATCCTTCCAAGCACTTATTAACAACCTTAATTTTTTGAGGGTGGTATGAAGAATATGGGCCAATTGAGTACCCAAACATGAGAATAAATTTGTCCAAAAGTGACTAGTAAAGATAGGATCACAGACACTAATAAAAATCTTACGTGTATCATGTAGCTTTTTTATATTCTCTAAAAAATATTTTGCTACTGTACTTGTTGTAAAAGGATGTGATAATGCAATGAAATGTGCATATTTAGTGAGGTGATTTACTACTATCACAATGACATTATTACCTTTAGATTTTTGAATCCATGTGATAAAGTCCATGGATACCTCTTCCCAATGTTGGCTAGGAATGACTAAGGATTGCAAGAGACTCGATGGATACCTCTTCCCAATGTTGGATAGGAATGACTAAGGGTTGCAAGAGACTCGGTGTCTTAATTGTCTCCCCTTTATTTCTTTGACAAACCAAATATCTAACCAAAAATATTTGAACATCACCTTTTGGCCCTTCCCAAAAAAATCTTGCTTGAATTGATGATATGTCTTCAAAAATCCTAAATGACCATCAACTAGAGTCTCATGAAGTTTTTTGAGAATCTTGTGTTTAAGAGTGGAATTCTTCCAGATATACAATCACTCTTTATACCATAAAGTATCTCCCTTCCAAAAAAACTTATCTGAACTACTAATATCACTCTATAAATGTTGAGTGAGATTACTTATAGCAACATCATTCTAACATTCTACTTTGGCTTCTACTACCCAATCTACTTGTAATATTGAAATGACACACAATAAAACTTTATCTTTATCATCCTTTGTATAAAGTGCATCGACCACAACATTTTCCTTTTCTTTCTTATATACAATCTTAAAGTCATATCCCAACATCTTAGTGACCCTTTTTTGTTGCTCTTCATAAGATAATCTTTGTTCCAAAAAAGGTTTTAAGCTATCATGATCTATCTTAACCTTGAAGTGCCTACCCATTAGATAAGGTTTCCATTATTTTACTGCATGAAGAATAGTTAGTATTTCCTTCTCATAAATAGGTTTGAGTTGATTCTTACCCTTTAATTGACAACTCTCAAAAGAAATTGGCTAACCCTCCTGCATGAGAACTACTCCTATACCATTTCTTGAAGAATCACATTCCACAATAAAATCCTTGGTGAAGTTTGAAGTGACAAGCACTAGAGTTGTACACATAGCCTGCTTCAATCTCTCAAAAGTTGCATTAGTGGATTTGTCCCAATGAAAATAATCCTTCTTCAATAAAGTTGTGAGGGGTGTTGCTATATAGTCATAATTCTTTACAAATATTATATAGTATCTAGTCAATCCTAAGAAACCGCTCAATTCCTTAATGGTTTTGGGAATAGGCCATTCCATGATAGCCTTAATTTGGTTAGGATCCATATTTACTCCTCCATGTGAAACTATGTGTCCCAAGTACTCCATCTCATTGAGACCAAAAAAGCACTTGGATGGCAACATAGATTTGATGATCTTCAAGAACTTGTAATGGTTGACCTACATATTTCAAGTTGTCATTGTTCTTCCCATGTCTTGCTATAAATCAATATATCATCAAAGAACATTGATATAAATTTCCTCAAGAATTTATTAAAGATGGAGTTCATCAAACTTAGAAATGTAGATAGTGTATTGGTAAGACCAAATGACATCACCAAAAACTTATAATGACCATCATGAGTCCTAAATGTTGTCTTAGAAATATCTTCTTCCTTAATGTGAATTTGGTGATAGCTTGATCTAATATCTAGCTTTATAAAATACATAGCTCCATTCAATTCATCTAGCAAATCATCAATGACTAGAATAGGAAACTCATCTTTGGTGGTGCACATGTTGAACACTTTATATTCTGGGCACATGTGCTAAGTTTGATCCTTCTTACGCACCATCACCACAGGAAAGGAGTACGCACTTTAGCTATGCCTAATAATTCTTGCATCTAACATCTTCTCCACAATATTTTCAATCACTTTTATGTATATATGGTTACCTTTAGGGCTTGATGTTGGGTGGCTAGCTCCCTAGAACCACTAACTCATTTGACTGCAAAATCTGACAAAAATTTTCAACGAAAGATGTATAATTAGATGTATTGTCGGGTACTTGTGATATTTAATGTGTAATTTTCAATTTTTAAAAATTTGATCCCCGACTTTCGTCGAAATTTTGACAAACCTGAGTTTTCATTTAAATTTCGACAATCCTGAGTTTTCGTCGAAATTTCGATGAACATTCAAAAATCAAATTGTGGCCGACATAAATAAAAGTGAGTTCAACTATTTATTGTGATAGTGTTTTACTATTATCGCCAAGTTGAGGGTAGTCATTGTCTTTTTCCAGAATTCATTTGTGAAGTCAAATTTGTACTTCCAGGTTTGAAAATCATATTTTAAACCAACATCTCATCAGATTTCTTTTTTAGACTTGTGCATTTTCAAATTTTCATTTCCATATTTTGTTGTGCAAGTTCAATATTCTAATTTTAGAAGTCTAACAGTTGGTAATCATAGTAAAATCAGAATTTAATAGGTTCTGGAATTAACATTTTAAAGTGTTTTTTGGGGTCATTAACTTCAGACTATCTTCTTTTTTGCTGGGGTGGTTGCATGCCAAATTTTTTTGGTGTAAAATATCAAAATT
>VDFB02019791.1:0-17028 GCA_007258455.2 Sequoia sempervirens | reverse complement strand
CCTCTCTACCCTAATCACTCAAACCTAAACCCTCAATCCTTAAACCCTTAAACACTCAACCCTGAACCCTTAAACCCTTAAACACTCAACCCTAAACCCTAAACCCTCAACTGTTAAACCCTAAACCCCTAAACCATCTACCCTCTACCCTCTACCCTCTACCCTAATCCCTCTACCCTTAAACCCTTAAACCCACTTAGTAAACTCTCTATCCCAATCCCTCAACCCTCTTGACCCTTAATCCCTCAACCCTTAAACCCTAATCCCTAAACCCCTATACCCTCTACCCTATACATTGGACCCTCAACCTTAATCCCCCAACCCTATACCCTCAATCCTCTACCCTCAACATTAAACCCTCAACCCTTAACCCTTAAACCATAAACCCTTAAAGCCTCTACCCTCTACCAAGTCTACCCTCTATATTAAACCCTCAACCCTCAACCCTCAATTCTCAACCCTCAACCATTAATTCCTCAATCCTCAACCTTCAAACCCTAAAATCCCAACCCCGATACCCTCTACCCTATACATTGGCCCATCAACCCTCATCCTTCAACCATATGTACCCTCAACCATAATCCCTCAAACCTATACTCTCAACCCAATACCCTAAACCATCAACCCTATAGGGCCTCAACCCTATATGCTCAATTCTCAACCCTATACCGTATACATTGGATCCTTAACCCTCATATATATTTTTCCCTCCCTCCTCTTCTCTCCCCTCTATCTCACTTATCCCTCCATATCTACCTCCATCCATCCCTCTCTCTCTACCCTAATCCCTCAACTGCATACCCTTAAACTTTAAAACCTTAAACACTCAACCCCAAACCTCAACCCTAAACCTCAACCTTAAACTCTTAAACCACTTAGTAAAATCTCTAATTCTAATCCCTAACCTTCGACCCTTAATTCCTCAACCCTTAAACCCTAATCCATCAACCCCTATACCCTCTACCCTATACATTGGACCCTCAACCCTAATCCCCCAACCCTATACCTTCAATCCTCTACCCTCAACATTAAACCCTCAACCATCAACCCTTAAACCCCAAACCCTTAAGCCCTTTACCCTCTACCTTCTACCCTCTACATTAAACCCTCAAACCTCAATTCACAACCCTCAACCCTTAATCCCTCAATCCTCAACCTTCAAACCATAAACCCTCAACCCCAATACCCTCTACCCTATACATTGGACCCTCAACCCTCATCCTTAAACCATATGTACCCTCAACCCTAATCCCTCAAACCTATACTCTCAACCCAATACCTAAAACCATCAACCCTATAGGGCCTCAACCCTATACCCTCAATTCTCAACCCTATACCCTCAATTCTCAACCCTATACCCTATAGGTTTTTGGTATTAATAAAATCTTAGTTGGAAAATAAACATAGAGAGTTGGTTAGTGGTTAGAAGTAAATAACAACACTATGCTAAGTAACAAAATCATAAGTAGTAATAAAGATTAATAAAGATCTAGTATGAATATAAAAATTAAGATTAATTTAATATATTAGAACATTAATTTTCTATTAGAATTTAGATAGTAAATTTTAATTATATTTTAAAATATAACAAGTAAATAAATCTTTAAAAAGTGTGTAAATATTTTTGATAAAATAATTCATTGAAATGGATAAAATTTTAACCTTATTTTTTTATTATTATGGTCTTTGTGGTAGAAAACAAGCACCTTGAAAAATTGTGAATAAAATTTTTAAGCTCAGATCCCTCAAAATTGGCCTTGGAAAATTGTCGAATAAAAAATTTATGCTAGGATCCCTGTGAATCCTCCTAATGCTTCAAAAAATTTAGCCAAGGGAAATTAATGAATTGTTGATAGTGAATTTGCTTGAAGCCTATTAAAATATTTGTCTGAATTTCTCAAGACCACAAACAAGGGACAAGTGTCCATGACCTAAGAAATTGACCAATATAAACAAAGAAGCTTTTCTATATATACCCAACTCTGTAGAAGCTATTAGGATGTTCTTAGCGTTTACTGCTCATAAATATTTCAAGGTCTATTAGATGGATGTTAAGTCTATCAGGATGTTCTTAGTAACTTTAATTTTTTAATCTGAAAAACCATTATGATACCAATACACCTGATTGAAATAAAATAAACTAGCAATTGCATCTTGGTGTGCAATGGGTATGCCGAAGAGGTGTGGAAGGTCAATTAGGAAAAGTGTTGGTCTCTATTAATATTTTGTTTATTTTGTAAATGCATTTTTAGATTATTCTTTTATTATTATATTAATATAATATACAAATAAATATTGTTCTTATTTTTATATTATATTTACTAATATGTTAAATTATTATAAAATTATATATTTAAAAATAATGTTCAATAATATTATATTAAATATTATTATTATAATATTATATTTAATTATATGTTTAATGATAAAATAATTAGTTTATTATCATACAATAAATTATTAGCCCTATTAGTATTATATTTAATTATATTATATAATTATATGTTTAATGATAAATCGCCTTAGATTATTAGTCTTATTTGGATAGGGATATTAATTGTTTGTTGGATTGTACTTTATCTAAGGGTGAAAATTAATTTACTTTTTAAAAGTTTCCTTTTTAAATTATGATTTTCTTCATTGATTTATTGAAATTTTGGTGGCTATATTATCATATCATATTAATATTATATTATTATTATTAATATTATATTCTTATTCTTATTGTATTATATTTTTTATTATTATTTTAATATAATTATATGTTGACTATAATATAATTAAAAATATAATTATAACAATATATATATATATATATATATATATTAGACTGCAAGAATCACGGGGGTGGGGGAGACTAGACCTTGTTACCAACCTCCTACAACAAGAAAGATTTAGCCAATCAAACTAGGGTCCCAACCCAATAATTATTATATTATAATGACATTGAAGCCAACAATTTTTTTTTAGATTAAGTTTTAAATCTTGTTTCCAAGTTCTAGAAAAATAAAACACAAAAAAGAGGTTTTTGGTATTAATAAAATGTTAGTTGAAAAATAAACATAGAGAGTTGGTTAGTGGTTAGCAAGTAAATAAAAACACTATGCTAAGTAACAAAATCACAAGTAGTAATAAAGATTAATAAAGATAGTTTGAAAATAAAAATTAAGATTAATTTAATATATTGGAACATTAATTTTTTTATGAGAATTTAGATAGTAAATTTTAATTATATTTTAATATATAACAAGTAAATAAATCTCTTCAAAAAGTGTGTAAATATTTTTGATAAAATAATTCATTGAAATGGGATAAAATTTTAACCTTATTTTTTTATTGTTATGGTCTTTGTGGCAGTGTTGAAAAATGCCTTGAAAAATTGCGAATAAAAAGTTTAAGCTCAGGATCCCTCAAAATCGGCCTTGGAAAATTGCGAATAAAAAGTTTATGCTACGATCCCTCAAAATCCTCCTAATGCTTAAAAAATTTTAGCCAAGGAAAATTAATGAATAAGACGTAGGAAAATTTCCCCTTATGACAAATTCATCTAGGGAAAATTCATCACTGGCAATTCATGATGGTGAATTTTCCATGAGGTGAATTTGTCATGACGGTGGTCACGATGAAGTGAATTTTTCATGAGGTGAATTTGCCAATAAAGTGAATTTGGCTGAAGCCTATTAAAATATTTGTCTGAATTTCTCAAGACCACAAACAAGAGACAAGTGTCCATGACCTAAGAAATTGACCAATATGAATAAAGAAGCTTTTTAATGGTGAATTTGCCTGAAGCCTATTAAAATATTTGTCTGAATTTCTCAAGACCACAAACAAGGAACAAGTGTCCATGACCTATGAAGTTGACCAATATGAATAAATAAGCTTTTTAACAGTGAATTTTCCTGAAGCCTATTAAAATATTTGTCTGAATTTCTCAAGACCACAAACAAGGAACAAGTGTCCATGACCTAAAAAATTGATGAATAAAGAAGCTTTTCTATATATACCCAGCTCTATGAATCCTTTCTTTGTTATGTGGCATTGCATTTTATAGCCCTAGACTGAGAAGATATGGCTTCCAAGACAGCCGGGAAGAAGCCAGTGGCCAACCAGTCCATTCCAATGGAACAGAAGATCTCCAGGGCAGAGAAAAAGCTGCCCTCAGTGGAAAGCAAAAAGAAGGGCAAAAAGCAGAAGAAGTTGAGGGAGACATTCAACAGTTATATATATAAGGTTCTCAAGCAGGTCCACCCAGAGGTGAGTATTTCCAGCAAGGCCATGGAAATCATGAACTGTTTAGTGAATGATTTCTTTGACAAACTGGTCGGTGAAGCCATCAAACTCTCCACTTACAGCAAAAGGCCCACAATCACTTCCAGGGAGATCCAAACATCTGCAAAACTCATGCTTCCTGAAGAGCTTGCAAAGCATGCGGTTTCTGAGGGCTGCAAGGCTGTTACCAAATTTACCACTGAATAGTTCAGTGTTTCTCTATAAGGGTTTCAAAGTTTTGGTGTTAAAGGTCTTATATTTTGAAATGGGTAATCTATTAATATTATGTTTTTGATGAATAAGTGTCCAGATTATGTTAAAAGTCAATAAAACTCCATCTGACAATGGTGGCGATGCATAGATTGAAATGGGTAGTTATATTTCAATGGCGATGCATAGATTGAAATGGGTAATCTATTAATATTATGTTTTGAAGAATAAGTGTCCAGATTACATACAACATTGTTGGAATCACTACATTTTGATAGCTGTATCTTTCATATGATTTGGTTTTTGACTGTAAACTTTATTTCGCCATTGTTGGAATCAGTGTGCTTTGAAAGCTGAATATTTTATATGGTTTGATTTTTAACGGGAATTTAATTTGGCCATTGATGAAATTACTATACTCTAAAAGCTGAATCTATTATATGATTTGGTTTTTAAATAAGGATTTTTCTTTTGGCCGTTGATGGAATCACTGTAGTGACAGCTAAACCTTTCAAAGGATTTGGGTTTTGAATGTAAATTGTGTTTGAATTCTGTGTTTTGAATGCTAAATCTTTCGCATGATTTGATTTTGAATGCGAATTTTGTTTGGGCATTAATGGAATCACCGTTTTGTGAAAACTAAATCTTTTATATGATTTTGATTTTGAATGTGAATAGTATTTGCCATGAAGAATATTAAATGAACTTTTCCTATGCCCAGATTTATGAGAACACTGATTTTTTTTCTTTATCTTCTTGCGGTAGATATTACAGAAACGGTCAGGAATCTTATAATCTGAGTTCTCTTTCACTAAATGTTGTGAGCTTCTGGTAAGCTGAAATAACATCTATAACAAAATAAAGATGCTATTTAGAATACTTGTTTATTTGGACTTTGAAAATGCATCTTCCATATTGCGTATATGTCTATATACATGTTTATTAGCAGGATGATGACTCAGTAGCTGCAACTGCACTGGCAACAGATACGGAGCAATCATATTTCTGCAATTTTTTGATAGTCAAGTTTTTTTTTGCAGTGGGCTTGCTTGCCTTCATTAGTGGTAGTAACAGCAAAATATTGAAGATAGTAGTTGTATCTAGCTAGAATCATTAGCTCATTAGGGTTTGAAATGAAAGTGGTAGGTCTCTTTTATAGAAAACCAAATTTGAATGAAGGGTTAGGATTGAAAGATGAAGAATGATGTTGATCAATGGATGAGATTGCTTTAAGAAGTAAGGAAATAGGGCTAGAGCAAAATTAGGGTTTAGTTAAGGATGTACGGTGGAGATTAAAAGGTAATAAAACCTTATCAAGCGTGGAGGTTAATTGAGATGTAAAGAGATAAGAATGATGCAGAAAAAGAGGTTGTTGGAGTAAATAATTACAAGAAGAGGGAAATTTGACTTTTAATTAAAATAACTATTTAATTAAAAGTAGAGGAAAATGACAAATTAATTATTAATTCAAATAATTATTTACTAGTGGACAAAAGAAGTGAGAATTAAATAAATAAGATTTATTTAATTGTAGAAGAAAAGGGTAATGAATAATTAAATAATTATTTAATTATAGGAGGCAAACGAAAACAATTAAATAAATAAGAATTTATTTAATTATAGAGAGAAAGGTCTAATTAGTAACATAATTAAATATATTTATTTAATTAATCAAGGAAGAATAAAAGAGAAAATGAATGAAAGAAGGGGAATTGATGTGGAAAATGGTATTTACATGCTTAGGACATTTTTCAATTCTACAAGGCCTACTCATCATGTGTCCTAATAAGTCATGTGTCAAAGAGAGTAAAACCAGATAACTCAATCCAAAGAACTCTAAAATTTATGCTACAAAAAAATATGAATACGTCGTAGTAACTCAATCCAAAGAACTCCAAAATTTGTGCTACAAAAAAATATGAATCCGTCATAGTACATCATTAAGCTACCCATCCTCTTGGTGATCGATCCGTCTTTGGTTCACACATGGCTCATTTTCCAACATTGTGTTGGTTGTTTTGAAGAACCAAGCTAATATTCTAGGAAGCCTATGGACTTTTCCATTTTCAATGTTCAACAACCAGAAGACAAATCCCACCTGGGCAATAAAAGAATACCACTTTTTCTAACCAACTCTCTATCCTCAATTGCAGTTACCTTTTGATACTTCTCCTTCATTTCTTTTATTACTTGTGATTTGATAACTACCTTGGGTAGCTCAAGATGAAGGCTTCTTTGTTCTACAACTTTATCTACAAATTCCATGAAGGCCTTAGATTGCACAAAAGAATCATCATCCAAGAATTTGTTACATGCCTCTTCTCTTACATCATTTTGGCTATTCAAACCAATGAGGCCAGCCTTACTTAGTCTCAAGCCAAGCAACTGTGGCACAATATCCCTTGGTGGAGATGGCATCCCTTGTCTCATTTCTTCCTCAGTGACTAAAATTTCTTCATCAGAGTGTTCTTCATAGTCCACCAAGCCAACTGATTGAACTTTTTGTTTCTTTTGAGGTAGCTCCTTTGGTGGTGAAGCTTTTTTTGGTGGGGAATCAATATCAATGAACTCAAGTCTAGATGACCTAGGAGGAGATAGTGATGGCATTTGGGGCACTGGCAAGGGACTCCTCTGCTTCTCTAGCTGAGAAGGGGTGGCAGTTGTATCCGCCCTCTTTTCCTTACTTTTCTTTCTTCTAAACACAATTACTTTTTGTTGCTCAGGTGGTTGGTAAGATGGATTTTCTTCCATTGCAAGGATATCCCCGCACATCTTGTTCATTTGTGGCAATGGCTTTCCCTTTTTCCTGGAGCAATCTCTCACCTTCTAAATGCCCTACAACTGTCTCAAATTTTTGAAAAACAAATTCAATTCTCTGCATTTCATTGGGAATTCCACAAGGTCAGTGAATATTGGATCCTTCTCCCTTATTTCCCTTGTAATTTATCAAAGACAATCTACTTTGATTTTCTGTCTTCTTGCTTTAGAAAATAAAAAAATATTCCTAATGAAATCTTCAGGAAAAGAAAAATTATGAATAAACTTTGAGCTCCTATTTCGTATCTTCAACCATGCCATGAAAGCTTTGGGGTCATGGTTTTTGGCTATTCCTCTTCTCATATTCAATGGCTTAAGGATGTCATTTATCTTATCCCATCCTCCCTTAATCATCGCAAAATATGAAAAGAAAGTGTACGAAGGGAAGAATGTTCCCTTTCCCTGATCTTTCAAGTGGTTGTTTCCCACATTCCCCAATTACCATATTACTTCTAAAGAGCCAATCCTTTTTGACACATTTTTTGGTAGTAGGTGGGTTGAAACAGTTGCACCATAAAATCTCAAAACAGTGTAAGTAGGATAGGGGATGACATCCCCCTAGTTGTGATCAATAAATTTTTTTTCCCTCCTTTATTTAGGCCTCAAAAAGTTATGCAAGGCTCTAGGAATCCTTTGCATGTTTAGAATCAGTACTCTACTTAGCTTGGATGCAAATAAATTCTGGAACAACACATAATCAAACTTTCTATCATCCTTGTCTAGGACTGTTGTCTAGAATTGCATAGGAAGTTCCAAATTACCCTTCCTCTGTTCCAATGTCATGTCCTGACCAAAATAACCAACTCCTTTGAACAATATCATATGCATAAATAATGAGTACCAATAAAATTTTACTCCAACCTTATCCTTCTTCAATTCAACCAAACCTTCTTGAATTCTCTCTGCCAAGTACCCTCCATAATCATACAATGTGTAGTATGCTAGATTTTGAATGGGGTCTACCATGCACATCCAAGCCCTAGTTATGCCTGTGAAATTGGGTCATAACCAATAATTTGGAAAATTGAGTAGAAGGTTCTCTGAAAGTAAGTCACAAAATAATTTATGGGATAGGGCTCCTTGTCTGAACGATCCAAGATTACCCTTCTACCATCAATAGATGCCAAAAAGTTAGGTAGTATTGAAAATTTAAAAGTGTGCTTTACCTTTTCATACTCTACCCTATATTCGTTCTCATCAATGGGTACCATGTCCTCATTCCACTCAGTAAGCTTGAAAATTTCTACAATTTCCTCTCTAGTGACCTTCACCATATCTTTACCATCGAAAATTCTCATAGTCCTTGTGACTGGATCATAATTCCTAGCCAATGCTTTCAACAAGTCCATATCCATGTAGACATTGGGTACAATTACCTTTTCCAAGTCTGAGTTCTAAGGGTTTCTTATAGGAATGCGACAGTTCCTATTCCCAAACCAACAATTGAAAATTTTCCACCCAGTATAAGGTAATGTGGCATCTTTGATAGTAACATTCTTATCCATCAATCCTTCTATTATTTCCTTCCCTTGTAACAATGGCTAACCCTTAAATTTTTCAAAAGTGGAGGGCTTCAACTGATTGGTTAAGTCTTGTACTATAGGTCTGACAGGGACTTTGGAACCATAGGCTTTTCCTTTAGATGAGTACGCTTTCGCTTTTGGGTCCATAAATCTAGTGTTTAAAAACTAGGGTTTCTTTTAGAAAATTAGAGACTTATATCTTAAGCATGGGTTTCACTTAGAAAATAGTAAGACCAGACAAGCTAATTGGGTGCTACCACAATAGTGGTTTACACTTTCTGGGAGATCTTTATTTTTGCTGAAATTAGATATTTTTAGAAAATATAATGATTTAAGCCTTGAAAAGTTCCATTTAAAGGATTCCAATTGAATAAGGTTTGATCAAACTACCTTAGACCAAGCCCCCTTGGATAGAACCCTGCTAGTTTTAAACCATACCTATAACAGAGTCTCCTTTACACCTATCAAAATGTTGATAAAAAACCACTTTTGATTTACCTTTTGGCGGATCAAATGAATTCATTTAGAATTTATTTTTTGTAAGTATGTAGTCCTTATTAGAAGCTTCCAAAAAAGTATTATTTTAATTAAATTTAATTTGATTATTACATTTATTTTTAATTTCTTGTGAATGTATGTTTTTCACCAAAAATAAAGCTCTTTGTTTTGTACATGTGGAAAAATAGAAGATTATCAAGAATTTTTTTTTAAAAATATGAGTACACCGAATATTGAAGTCCTTGATCCAACTAAAATAAATAAATTGAATTTTGATACATACAAAAAGGGTTATATGTTATACGGTCCACCTATGTCTGAATTGTAATTGGTTTGACTTCAAAAATTGATTAAGGAAAAAATATTCAATAAAACACTATGAAACCAATTGGAAGCACTAGATATCATAGTTATAAATCTAAATTCAAAAAAATTAGGATTTTATCCTTCATGGAAAAAATGTTATGTGTTATACAGTGAGTATCACTCCTTAAAAATGGTGTTTACTGAAAAAAACTAGTTTTCAAAGGAGATGGAAAAAGAAGTGCAATTTGATTCCAAAAAATTTGAAAAAAATATATTTAGAATCTACAAACAAAATTTCACAAATCACTAGTTTGCATCATCTTCAAATTCCTCATGGTTTAGCTGCTATAGGTGTCCGAAAGTGAAGATTTAGTTAGAAAAAATCCATTCAGTGTCTAGTTTGGCCAAAAGTTGTAAACCAATATTGTGGGATCACCCAATTGCTTAGAATTTTGTCAAACATTAAAAGAAATGTGTGAAAAATGAAACCATAATGATAGAGTGATTGAGCGAATGTAATTTATCAAGTTCTAAGTACTTTTAGAAGCAAGGAAGTGGTTTTACTTATTGGTTTCATAGTCATTTGAAAACCCTAATTTCATTGTCGAAAAGGCTTGAAAATCACAACACGAGCTCCTTGAATACATGTCAAATGCTTTCAAAAATATCCAATTGTGTGTTAAAACAATTTTTAATGGCTTTAAAACCTTCCAATTTAGTATGTCTGGATCTTGTCTATCTTTATGGTTCACTCGCGCGAACCAGAACAACTCACTTGACCTCAAACTCAACTTTTAATATTGGTTGTTGATCGCATAGTGAGATGGATTGATGGATGATCTAGATGAAGTCAACAAAATTTGAAAAAGCTAACTATATACCTCCAATTTATTTGACCAATCAGAAACAAGCCGTGTGGATCCAAGATCCAACTCATCCATGGGCTCCACCATCTCTACCACTATTGGGAAAATCCACATGTTGGATTCCTCGCTTCTCTGTTAGTCTTAACCTATGTGTAGCTTTCAGCAATGGGGAGCAGGGAAGGGATTAGTTTTAATCTATAGTCTCAAACATGTGTGCACCTTACATCTTAAGCCTTTGGAAATGTGCATAAACTTCAAACACAATGGACAACCTAGATTATAACATCTTACTCATTTGTAAAACACGTGCTTAGAAATCCATTTTAGTAACACAAAATTTACCATCCATACCCCTGCGTTGAGATATTTCATTAATATTTCCAACTTTATAATGTTCCTTCTATCATTTAGATGACTCCATGTGGTGCTCTCCTGCTTCCTTGTTGAGAGACGAGAGGCAGAGGTGCATCCTTGATGGGATGGAGGGAGCAGTCAAGATTGACCCATGTCACCCATCCTCGACCGTTGATCTCATTAAGTAGGATTCAAAACCCTATGGGACCTACTGACAAGGTGACACATGTCATCCACCTGCTACCCCGTGATATTATTTTAATGCAAAATAAAATCAGATGGGGAAGTGGGGAATGACCTAGATGTTGTTGCATCATTCAATAGCCATCGTTGATCTATTTCATCCTGTTGTATGCTGACTTTGAAAGACATCAAATCGGCCACTATAGAAGGACATGTGGCACTCTCCTAGTAGCCTGTGAGATTATTTTAATAGGAAATAAAACTGAGCATGGGCGTGGGGAGCAGTCAAGATTTGATTATGGTGATCCAATGACCTACATAAGATTGTTAATTATGTACGTACATATCTTAGTTTTTAAAAAGGGGTCCTTGCTTGGTAAACGATAGGTGAGGACATGGAATATTAAGTTGAAACATTAGATCGACACTTGAAATATTAAAATCATCCTTAGGACCAAATAACAAACATTTGATGCTTTGTAACCCGTATAACATAAGGGAAAGTTTTTAATAGAGCAACGGGTAACGATCGAGATTACTAGAATTTAGGGGTCGATAACAAGATGAGTTACAAGGCTTAATTCATGAATTGAATGACTAGGAATTGGTGATAGGAAGTCAACTGTGAAACATAACAATTGCAAAGGATTTAGACTTAGGATTTTTCTTTAGAAATGGTTTTAGCAACTCAGAAACCCTAAGGCATGATAATAAGTGAAACC
This sequence comes from Sequoia sempervirens, assembly GCA_007258455.2. Lineage (NCBI taxonomy): Eukaryota > Viridiplantae > Streptophyta > Pinopsida > Cupressales > Cupressaceae > Sequoia > Sequoia sempervirens. The sequence continues at coordinate 5,277 of VDFB02019791.1, read as the reverse complement.
ATGAGCTCTAAGTCATGAGAACAACTAGATTTTGCAAAATGTTACTAGTAGAACAAAAATAATTTTAGGGGTTCCACCAGTGGCTCCTGTTGGGGACGTTAGTTCTTATAGAATTGAGCGATATTATAGAATCTTGGGTTGAAGCATAGCAAACACAAAGAACCATTTAACTAGGACTACCTGGACAAGGTAGAAAAACTAGACCAAACACAACCAAAGCAAACAAACCTATGTATATAATATACAAAACCTACAATGTACATGGAAGAGAGCATATTGCAAGAGAAACATGTCTTCAAGAACTGTCCATGTACTAGTAGTTCAAGAAGTGCACATGTTAGATCTTGTAGGAAATATGAATCTTCAGGTGCCATGAGTGTTGTTGATCAGATAAGGACTGAGCCATAGTGCTTCAAAATTTCCATGTTTTCCCTTATCCTAAAATATTGCATTCTACATCAACACCGTGTCTCCTACCTAAAATTTTCTTGAGGATGCTTTCTTGTCATGCAAGTTCTTGACCTACAACTACAACTTGAAATTTCTTTTTTGAGTATCTTGCCTCATTTCATCCACTTCCATTAATGCATCAATTCTATGTTGCATCTCATCACATGTATCTGGATCATACCCTTGGACAAAATTATACATCTTCATGAGGTTGTTTTTGGGTAACCGAGCTGCAATGCCATATACTAAGTCAAAAGGTGCATAACCATTGGATTTCTTGATAGTCACTCTATCTATCCATAGAGCCAAATTCAACTTAGAATCCCAAGCTCACTTGTTCTTCTCAAGGATCCTTTTGATAATCTTCATCAAGCTTTTGTTGCTAGATTTTGCTTGACCATTACCTTGAGGGTGATATGGTGAAGAGTAAGACATCTAGGCTCCATGCTTTGAGTAGAAATATGTGAATTCCTTAGATATGAATCACATTGCATTGTACGAAACAATCCTTCTGGAGGCACTCCAAACCTAGTCAATATATTATCCATCAAAAAATCTATGACTACTAAATGCTTGTTGCTCTTTTTTTTGGAATGGCTTCCACCCGCTTTGTAAAGTAGTCTGTGGCCACAAGAATCCACGAGTGGCATCCACTAGATTTATTATATATCTCTCCAATGAAGTCAATGCGCCATTGTTGAAACGGTGCCTAAACTGTGACTGGCCTAAGAGGAAAATTACTTAAGAATTTTAACTTCCCAAAAAACCTTTCGCATGCATCACATGCTCTTGCCAGCTTGTGAGCATCTTTAAAAAATGTAGGCCACCAAAACCCAGCTCTTAAGACTTTGTGAGCAGTGGTCTTAGCCATGTAATGCCCACCACATATCCCACTATGCTATTGAAATATGGCTTCCAATGTTGTTATTGATGGAAACTAATGTCATCTTCATGGTCTGCATATCTATATCTAGTCATACCGGTAGATAAAGTGAAATACTATGTGTTACCGACAAAATATTTGAAGAACAGGGTATCCGGTCAGTTAATCAATCTGTCTACTTCATCAGATCATAATTTTGTGTTGTGGACCCCTGGGATTGCTTGTTGAGCATGTATATTATCTTATTACTAAATTTTGTGGTGTTACATTAGTTGCAGTACGAGCTTGGAGGTCTGGTAGGATGTTTTCTGTCTATTTTCTCGTTGTAGCTAACTCAGTAAATGTGGTACCTTGTGGATGTGTAAAGTGGAATTATTTAAAATGTTTTTATGTCCAAATATTTAATTATGGGTCCCAACTATAGTCTAGCCGACTTGTTTGGGTGCGCATCAAAATTGTTCATGTTTTGGGCAAACAATTGATAATATTTCCTAGTTTTATTAAGGTCGACCTATAGCAACTTGATCTCTAGATGTAGATATATATAAGATTTTTGATACATCATTTGAGATAAGAAAAAGGAAGTGTGGTGGTGTGTTGCGATCATTAGGAACAAGGATTAGGCGATTATTTACAGTTTCACTTGTACATTAAGATTTTTGTAGTGTGTTTTGTGTAGAGCAGAGCATAATTGTTGAATCAGTCAGAAGGACCGAAGATTATCTACATAGCTTAATTAGAACTATAATCAAACATTGTTTATGCTATTTCATTAGTTCATTCTTTTGTATCTATTCCAAATAATTGTAGGGAAGTGAGCCCATCCTTTTTTATTAGTGAGCTCTAATTAGTGAGCTTGAATGCAAGTGCATTCCCATTTTGTAATTTTCATTTTGGGTATACTCATACTATATTGTGGATTGGCCATCCACTGTGGTTTTTCCCCTAATAGGGTTTCCATGTAAATTTTTTGGTGTTATGGTGTTGTGATTACTTTCTTTCTGTTTCTTTTGTTGAATGATTAAGTTAAATGACATAATAATTAAGTTGAATTTTTGCACAACACTTCACCACCCCCCCTCTTAGTATTGCTTGTTCCAATAATTGGTATCAAAGCAAGTTCCTTGAAATAAGTCTTACAGATTGAGGAGATCTTGGAAAGTTTTTCTCAATGGATACAAGTAGTCTTCAATAGCAACTTATGGTGGCCTTGGATGATCTTGACTAGATAAAATCTAAGAATTGAGAACTGCAAGAAAATATTGAGAATGCAAAAAAGTTCATTTAGTCACTAAAAGACAAGATCTTTTAAGGGAGAAAATAAAGGAATTATGTGGTCAACTTAAACAAAAGAACAAAAGTATGGAAGATGAACAACTTAGTTTGGCCCTAAAAGAGAAGACTGGAGAATGTGAAAAGTTTTCCAAAGAGAATGTTGCCTTGAAGCGAGAGATGGAATCCATCATGATGAAAATGACCAAGGAGATTGAGGACAAGAAGAAGAATGAAGAAAAGCTTGCACAGTCTTTGAAAGAAAATTTTGAACAATGCAGCCGACTAGATAATGAATTGGAGCAATCTAAGAACAATGAAGAAGTGCTTGAAAAGCAACTTGATGATCTCAAAGATGAACTTGCCACTGCAAATGAGTATAAGAAAAAATTCAAAGCAAGCTCAACCAAACTTGATGAAATAATAAAAGGACATAGGATTGATGGTGATAGATGAGGTCTTGGATATGAAGAAGGAGAAAGTTCTAGATTTGGACCAGACGAGAGGAATTAGAACAGAAATGGATGGTGGGACGAAGGTCTGTGAGCAGACCCGGTAAAGGAATTTGTAAGCTATTGTGTTTTGGCAAAATTTTGATGCCATGGCTACCGTTGTAGGACAGGAATGAACTCAAGTAGACCATCATTTTTAGGTTAGTGTTTTAATTTCTATAAGTATGGTCATAAGTCAAGTGAATGCAAAATTGTGATGAACAACTTTCATAGAGATGTTAGATGCTATGCATCGAATAGATTTGGACATATTGCTAACCAATGTAGATCAAGACAAAGTCAGTGGAATAGTTGGTCTAGATAGGGAAATACTGTGTGCTACAACTGCAATAAATTTGGCCATATCGCCAGATTTTGCTAGAACAGAAGAGGTCTGATAAAATAGAAAATGCAATAGGATGTTAAAGGAAAAGGAAAAGTCACTACTAATGAGATCAAGAAGCAAATGCAAAAGAAATTGGTGAAGAAGAATCCCTCTATAGAAGGAAATGGACCTGCACCAGAAGCAACTTCTGGTAATTCCTTAGGGAATTAATTTTAGGTCTCTGGCATAGGGGGAGCTATCAAGAAAAACTCTTAAACCCCCTCTTGCAGGTGAATGATACTTGAATTTGGATATGTCCAGTAGGAGAGTTGATACTTTTTAGATGTTGTTCGACCAGTTAAAAGCATTAGTGAAGAATTTTGGAGATCCACATAAGAGTCATCTATCTCGGTGCTTGAAAGGAAGAAAACCGGATGAGTTAGGGAAAGGGAATTTATTGCAAAATAAAGGAGTTAGGTATGTGGACAATAAAAGGAATAGCTTCAACCCTCATTTTTCATATTGCATTTGGAGAAAAGCAGTTTGGAAGTGTTGATGGTGTTTTACTTGCGGCTTAACAACTCAAGCAGAGGAAAACAATATCCTATCTCTCTTGAAGGTAGTCTTCAACAATAAATTACTGAAAATCACCCCAAAGGTCTCTCGGGTGTTAGGTCATGACAATGTAAACCTTCGGATAAAATCATAGAAATCTTTGGTATTAATCTGTCAGTTCTTACTACAATGATTTGTATCTTTCCAATTTATCAAAATCTTGCAATATGATGATCTTAGATCCTAAATCTAACCAAAAAAAACAATAACCTAAACTAACTATATACAAAGCGGGGGCTATGCTTCCGAGTTAGGTAATGTTTTGAATCGCCCATTGTGGTGAGTGGAATATCTTCTCCGTGAGAGTCTTGGTGAAGGCATTATCCCCAAGAATTTCAGCAATCTGATATGGACCGAGCCATAGTTTATCAAACTTCCCATGGTCCCCTTTTCGATCATGAGGTTTATCCCAGTACAACACAAGGTCAGAAATCCTAAAAGCTTTGACTTTAGCTCTTCTGTCAAACCACCTCTTAACTACCCCCTGATGTTTGGAAAAGTTTTCAAGGGCATCGTCTCATTTTTCTTCAAGGTTCAGTAGCTCTGTCAACCTAGCTTCCCTTCTATCCCCTCCATCATAAAACTCATTAATAAATTGCAAGGTTGGGATCTTGAGTTGAATGGGGAATACTGGTTCCAGACCATATACTAAGTGATAGGGAGATGTTCTGATGGATGACTTAAGCCTCATACGATCTGCCTAGAGGGCAAACCGAAGCTGGGTATGCCAATATTTTGGGTTCCTCTCCAGCAACTTACAGATAACAGTCAACAAGTTCTTATTGGAGGACTCTGCTAAGCCATTACCCTGGGGGTAGTAATTGGACACAAACTTTATAATAATGCCATGATCAAAAGTCCAATTTGAAAATTTTAAAGATGCGAAAGCAGGACCATTATCATAGACAACAACAATGGGGCATCCAAATCGATTAATAATGGCAGATTCTAGAAAATCAATCACTACTTCAGATGTACATTGCCTACAAGCAAAAACCTCAGTCCACCTTGTGAAATAATCAGTAATAGTTAGAATGTACTTGTGTCCCATAGAAGATGGTGGGTTGATAGGGCCTATGAAGTCCATACCCCACTGAGCAAAAGGTCTTACCTCGGTGACTGGTTGAAGTGGAAGTGCTGCATACCTTTCCTTTGTTGCTGTAGTCTGGTAAGTGTGATAGGTCCTAACGTGATGGTGAACATCCTTGAACAATGTGGGCCAATAATACCCAGCCCTTAAA
>VDFB02019790.1:0-46760 GCA_007258455.2 Sequoia sempervirens | reverse complement strand
CAGAGTGCTATACATCTTGCAAAGAATTTTGCCTTGCATTCTAAAACAAAACACATACAGTTGAGATATTATTTCATTCGGTCAGTGTTGGAGGATGGACAGGTCAAGTTGGACAAGATACATACAGATGTAAATCCAGCAGATATGTTTACAAAGGCGGTGCCAAGGGAGAAGCTGAGCTCCTCTCCAGCTTCGGTTGGCCTTCAAGGTTAAATTCAAGTATAACAAAGCAGCAGGGTCCAAGGTACTTATTTCCAAGTGGGAGCCAGAATTGCAGCAAGGTCGGCCCGTGACCGGGCCTCCAAGTGGGAGATCAGGGTGGTGTGGAGCCTCGGGACACCCCCAAGTGGGAGATTGTTGGTATGTGGCGACTGGACATATATTGTATATAGCCCATGGCATACCGGTGAGACACCCTTGCCCCGCCCCTCGGCTGGGTCCGGGGCCGGGCTGGGCCCTGGGTGGGGGTTCTGGGGCGGGAGCCCCCGAAAAGCGGGGGTTCTGGGCAGCAGCCCCCGAGAAAAAATTTCTTCGCATGATCACCGAAAAAGGGAAAAATTCAATTTTGTAGAACCCTAAAATTTGGAAGCTTCTAAGCTTGGTAAAAAGAGGGTTCGGATGGGTATTTCAGTATGATGAAAAACGTGATTATTTGCAAGATTGTAATAAGTTTTACATTGGATAATAAAAGTGTTGGATGGCTGCGGTTTGGTGGATGTAGCCCAGATTGGGTTAACCACGTTAAATCTTTGTGTTATGATTTATTCTGTGTATGTTTTAGTTTCTCTGTTTTGTTTATTAAATCTACATTTAATTGTTAGATCTGTCATCTCTAATCCTAACAAAGCCTCCTCCACAATCCTCATCTAGAACTTTCAAGTTACCTCAAGAACAAGATGGTCAACATCCAATGGATCCTTTAAAGGATCCCACCTTGAAAGAGAAAAATTAAGCGCCTTATCTCGAGTGTCTCAAAACAACCGCATTGAATAACCCTCTGAAAATGACCTTATCCACTAAAAACATGCTGATATAATACATTAAGCAACTTCAAATCGAGGTTCCTTTGTTACAAGCAATTAAAGAAATTCTTGAACTAAACCAACTTATTAAATAGTTGTGCATAAAGAGATCAGAAAGGAAACCAAAATGAATAAATGTTGTACACATAAATGGATATCTACGTGACCTTTTGGCTGGAAAAATCGTAGCTCCAAAATATGATGACCCAGGCAGTCCACTTATAATAGTGACAATCAACAAGGTAGCAATAACAAATGCACTTGTGGACTTAGGAGTGGCCATTAATGTAATGACGATGGATGTTATGGAAAATTTGGGACTCACTAATTTGCATCCCACAACTATAGTATTGCAAATGGAAAATCAATCCATAGCTATTCTGAAAGGTGTCATAGAAAATTTTCTTGTTAAGGTTGATGGTTGGGAATATCTAGTAGACTTCCAAATAATCTAGTCCCTCACACCAAAGGATAGTTGTGGCTAGATACAGTTGCATCCAAGATTGGTTGTAGAGAGGGAGGAATGACTATTTCACATGGACCCAATAGCAAACACCTATTTTTATATCCCCCCACTCAACCTGATGAACATAAAAAAGTTTGGTTGATGAACTAGATGGTGCCAATGAACAAGAGAATCTAGCCTCACTTGCTATGGTGGTCATTAAACAACATGGTGAAGAGTTGGAAGATGAACTAGAAAACAATATGCATAACCTTATGGTAGACTTAAGAGATGAAGAAATGTTAGATGTGGAAGAGATTTTAGGGCATCCAATCAACTTTCATCACACTAAATTTGATTACACCAGCTTCATAGGGTTACCTTGTCCCCTGGCTAATATCATTCCAAAAATGGATCACTTCTTTGAAGATATTTGCAAAATCCACATAACTATACCACATAGTTGTCCTCTCGATAGCTTAACTAGGGAAGTTTAAACCATCACCTCCAACTACCCAGGAGTCAAAACCATCATGTTGCTAAAGCTTTTGCTTGGGATTATACAGACATAGGAGGAATACACCCAAGTTTTTTTACCCATCACATATATACTAAAGATGTTAGACCTATTCATCAACCACAACAAAGACTCAACCTTGCTATCAAAGACATTGTTAAAATAGAAATTGAGAAAATCTTGCAAGTAGGAATCATCTATCCCATTTTTGATAGAAAATGGGTTTTTCCTCTAGTAGTTGTTCCAAAGAAAAATGGGAAGTGGAGAGTGTGCATTGATTATAGGGAACTCAACAAAGTTACCCATAGAGATTACTTCCCTTTACATTTTGTAGACCAAGTCTTGGATAATTTGGCTGGAAGGAAGTATTTCTCATTCCTGGACGAATTCAGTGGATATAACCAAATACAAGTAACAATGGAAGACTAGGACAAAACAACTTTTACTTGCCCTTGGGGGACATTCACATATTGTTTCCTTCCCTTCGAGCTATGCAACACTCTTGCAACATTTCAGAGAGCTATCCTAGCCATATTCGTTGAGCTAGTGAATGACTGTGTGGAAGTCTATATGGATGACTTTACCATGTATGTGTCAACTTTTGATGAAAGACTTCAAAATTTGTACAAAGTATTGAAGCAATGTGAGGACCATTGGCTATCCCTGAGTCATGAAAAATGACTCATAATGGTGGAACAAGGGATAGTATTGGAACACCACATTTTAGTTGAAGGGATAAAAGTTGATCCAAAGAAAATTGAGGTAATACAACAACTAGATACTCTGACGAACCAAAATAATGTTAGAAGTTTCTTAGGACATGTTGGATACTATTGGAGATTCATAGAAAATTTTAGCAAGATTGCAACCCCCATGTTTTCCCTCCTCCAAAAGAATGTATATTTTTCTTAGACAACAGAATGTCAAGCATCATTTGAGATCATTAAGGAAAAAATCATCTCTACTCCTGTCCTATGTGGACTTAATTGGAACCTTTCATTCCATATTTATGTAGATGCTTTTGATGATGCTATTGGAGTGGTTTTAGGTCAGGAAGATGAGAATGAAGGAAAATATATCATCTATTTCATTAGTAAGAATTTGACTCCCACTGAATGGAACTACACCACTATGGAGAAAGAATTCTTAGTTGTGGTTCATGCAATCAAGAAATTTTGACATTATATCACAAGGTACAAAGTAATTGTGTTCACAGACCATTCAGCTATCAAGTACTTAATGAACAAACCTGTAGTGAATGGAAGAATAATCAGGTGGTTATTGCTTCTACAAGAATTCAATGTGACCATCATTGATCTAAACCTGGAAAGTTCAACGTAGTTGCAGATTTCTTATCCAAGATCAAACAAGACAATGGAGATTGTGCTCCCATGCAAGATGAATTCCTGAATGAAATTTTATTTTCCATTTCCATTAAAACCCCTTGGTTTGCTAACATAGCCAACTACCTGGACACTTTAGAGTTCCCTCTAGTCTTTAAGTCAAAACAAAAGAAATGCCTCATTCGAGAAAGTGCTTCATTCAAATGGATTAATGGAATGTTATTTTGATGTGGCCCTGATCTAGTTTTATGATGTTGTATCCAATCAAATGAAACATACAATCTGGAGGCCATTACTCTAGTAAGAGGATGTCCCATAAGATCTTGGATGTGATATATTACTATCCCTCTATGCATAAAGATGTAAAAAAAATATGTTTTCCGTTGTGATGAATGCCAAAGAGTTGGGAGACCCTCTGCATCCAATTAAATTCCTCTGCAACCTCAAGTAGTTCTCGAACCATTTGAAAAGTTGGGATTGGATTTTATTGGCCCTATAGACCCCCCTTCACAAGGAAAATAATACATTTTGGTATGTACTGACTATCTGACTAAATGGGCAAAAATACAAGCCCTAAGAGTTGCTAGGGAAGAACAAGTTGTTGACTTCCTGTATAACAAGATTTTTCTCAGATTTAGAGATCCTAGAACAATTGTCACAGATCAAGGACCCTAGTTTATGTCCAAAGTTTTGTTGGCCTTTACTAATCATTTCTAGGTAAGCCATAAAAATTTGTCACCCTATCACCCACAAGAAAATGATCAAGTAGAAGTCACTAATAAGGAACTTGAGAATATCTTAACAAAAATAGTTTCATTAGGAAGGAAAGATTGGACCAAAAAATTACTTGAAGTCATTTGGGCTTATAATACAACTTGGAAGTCAACCACTGGTTTCAATCCAAATGAGTTAGTTTTTGGGAAGAAACCTTTTCTACCCATCAACTTCAAACTGTGAGTACAACAATGGAGTTAGGCTTAGATCTCAAACGAGCCCAGGTTGAAAGATTCTTACAACTTAATGAATTGGATAAACTGTATTTAGATGTCCACCAAAATAAGCTATTTCAACAACAATGAAAGGCCTGACATGACAAACACATAAAAGAAAGGGAGTTTCATAATGGGGATTGGGTGTTATTATTTGATATTGATATAAAGATCACCTAGGGAAATTGAGGACTCATTGGCTAGGTCCATATGAAATTTTTTAAGTATTTCCAAATAGAGCAGTGTAGCTCAAACCCATTGATGGTGAAACTCAAACCCTATTAGTCAACAGACATCGATTATGAATCTACCATAAACCTATTAACAAGGAGGAATTTACAAGGATGGTAGAAATGCAATGAGAAATAAAATGCATTGACTCTGCTACGGCAGAGCCAATGGAATGTTCGGATTAATAGTCAATTAATCCCCAACAAAATAAAAAATAAAATAAAATCTTTGAGCATGTGTATGCATTTATAATTACTTAAGGGCATTGCTTTTGTATTTTTGACCTTTTAGATTTGGCTAAATTTCATTTCCGTTTTGCAGGACTTTATTTTTAATTGAATAGAAATTATGGCGCATCTTGCAACGATGCTTTGGAACTTGTTCATGCAGTTGGTTTTGTTTCTTAGTTTGTTCTTGCAATCTGGTGCATCTTTCAGTGGTGTTGCAGAAAGTTTTAAGTCCAAGGTGTTTCATTTTATTCCTCCCTACATTTTGATGACATCATTCAACGATGCTCTAGAATTTTGTTGTTGCATTTTGGCTGCATCTTTCAACGATGCTTCAGAATTTTGCTTTGTCCATCCAGGGGGATCTGTCAGCGATGCTCCAGACTTTTGTTCCTACACTTCGATGGCATCTTTGAGTGATGCTCCAGAATTTTGTTCTTGCATTCCAATTTTTTTCCTACCTTCCAGCTGCATCTTTCAGTGATGCTCGAGAATTTTGTTCCTATATTCCAGTAGCATCTTCCAGCGATGCTCTGAAACTTCATTACTACATTTCGGCTACATCTTTCAACGATGCTCTAGAATTTTTCTCTTTCTATCTAATTGCATCTTTTAGTGATGCTCCATAATTTTGCTTCCTCACTCCAGCTGCATCTTTCAGCACTGCATCTTTCAATGATGCTCTGAAATTTTGCTTCTTTCATCCTGACCGCATCTTCCAACGATGCTCCAAAATTTTATAAATTTCCTTCCTCTTAAAATGCTCTAATAGTTCTAATAACATTCCCATGCTCCTCATTAAATTTTTCCATCTCTAAAATTCACGCCCTACACTGCCATCTTTTACCATAAAAAAATTAAAATTATTGTGACCACTTTATTATAATAATTATAACCCCTAACCATCCCATTTTCATCCATAATAAATTCATTACAAACCTTTTCCATCCCATCCGATGATACTTTTATGTCAGCAAAGGTAAGAAACTTTCAAATCAATGACGAGACATAAGGTATGTACAACTTGTATTTAAAGTAGGTAAATTATTGTGAATAAAAAATGAATAAATTGGCACATTCCACCATCCTTTCTAAACTTAGTAAATTGTGCGGATTGTACCTATTGGAAGTGGATTCACTCTGAGAGGGGGGGTGAATCAAAGTGAAATAATTTTAACTTTCAACTTTGAATGCACAATGAAACTTTTGACTAATGTTAACCCAATGTGGCAGATTTGTTTCTGCAAGTGACTATTAACACTTTATATCAGATTGACATGAAACTTGACTAACATTTACACCTCATATTAAAAGCATCATATGATATTGTTCAAGTAATGTGTGAACAATCTTATTTATGCTTTTGAAACAGAACTACAACTTTTCCTAATGTAGATTTAACTTGCTTTATGGAAGGCTTTTTAAAATCAGATTTGAACAATTTCAACTTTGCATGACAAACTTGAACATTTTGATATATGAACCTTTTGAACACACTAAAAGAATCAGAGCATTGACTAAATGAGTACATTAACATGAAACTAAATGAGAGACAAATAACATCACATAACACAAAAATTTCCTGAGTGGAAAAACCCTCTTGGGGTATAAAAAACCACTCACTAAAAATTCCTTTTCATTAATCAAAGAGCACCAACTTTGTAACAAGTTTTTGAAGCACCAACTTCATAAGAGCACCAACTCTTCCTAAATTCTAAAGCACCAACTCCTTTACAAAGTCACTGTCTAAATTGTGTATATAGAAATGACCTTACAACTGCATTTGCATTTGCAATCCTAAAAACACAACTGAATACAAAAATATAAAAGATTTTCAAAGATTCCATCTACAATATGTACTATTCATAATAGTACCACAATAATTTCTCATAATTCTAAATGATATCTCTGTTATAAGAACTAGATATTTCACATAATAAAAACCCTCTTTCCTCTTCTCACATATTGTGGATATAACAATGATATGACCAACAAATGCTCTGTATTTTCCTCATACATCCCAATCTGAAAAATGGTTTAAAGCCATGTTTATATAGAGCACGTGAAACCCTTGTAATTGAAATGAAAAACCCTTGAGCCAAGAGACAACCCTCGAGTTAGGGTTTTGAAACTGAAAATTCAGTTGCCAACAACCTTTTTCAATCTCTTTGAAAAAAAACAATAACTGCCTCTTCTCTTTTAAAACCTTTACAATTTTCTGATTAAGAAACAACAAATTTCCATTTCTCAGTAAAAGACAATTGAAATAATCTTTTTTCTTATTCGAGAAAACAACAAATATCGTAAAAGTAAAACTTCTTTCATTTTTAAATATATTGCAAAACTATAAGTAAAAGATCTTCATTTACCTCAATCGCATTTGAAGAAGAAACTTGCAGAAGTTACCTCATGGTGGTTTGAAACAAAATCCCATGAAATCTTCTAATTTTACCTCTGCTTCTAGCTCAAGTGAAGACCACAAACAGATTCTCCAGTTCATCATACCTCAAGTTAGAGCAAAGATTCACAGCCACGGTGACAAAAAAAAAAACTGCAACTAAAATCACTTCCTGGTGGTGCAACTAGGGTTTGGTTGCTTGCAAAGTGAAATAACAAACAAAATGATCACTTTGCCCTATTTCCTTCACCGTCAAGTCCTTAGTCAAAAAACATAATCATTTGGAATCCATAACAAAATAATAATCATTTTGAGTTCCATCAATACCGACAACATAATGAAACCAACGAATGCCACATCTCTGCCTACTCACAATCCACATGAGTAATGAAAACAGCTATCAATGCCAAGTCAAAAAACCATGTGACTTTATTCAAAGTCATTTCCAACATATTACATTTCAATGTGAAATACCCGATACCAAAAAGCCATGCTAATATAAGCCGACAGTCCAAGTAATGAGTATGTCGACAACCACATGCAAAGTGAAGACCAAAGTCTTCAAGTTAAATAATTACAACCGATTGTCAATAAGTTGACAATAGAATGACTTGAGCCTGAAATAAGCATTTAAAATCGGCTTAAGTGCTATGTAACATGCACTTCCAAATACCAATGAAATGTACCAATAAAACCGTTAATAACCATTCTCAAGTGCAAGATGAATGAACTTTTAAACCAAACAACGAACTTGATAATAATATCATTGATACCAACTAAAGGAGCTCAAAAAAAAATGTAATGACCAAAATGCATATCAATAAAACCAAAGACTGCACAAATGTTGGATCATAAACTTTTACAAATGATATGTCATGAAGCGAAGAATATATACACCTATAGTGATAGAATGAAAACATATAAACTGAAACAAGATATACCTTCACATTGCAATACCATAACCTGTATGTGCCATGTCAGAACTAAAGTCACCATGAAATATTTGTCTTCACACTGCAATACCATAACTTGTATGTGCCATGTCAGAACTAAAGTCACTATGAAATATTTGTCTGCATAAGAAGATCCAAACATTAGAATCACAACCATCATAAAGTTGCAAATCTAATTGAGATACTGAATGCCAAAAACCAAGAATGCCAAGCCATCTGAATGTACACAATAATTCCAATGACAACCAAACAAAAAGATGCCAAACCAAATCACAGTTTTGACATCAAGGACAAATAACAAAAGAGAAGTTCAACAAACTCCCCCTTTGTCCTTGATGGCAAAAAATTAGCCATTGGAACCAACCACTGAATCACAAGGAAAAAGGAAGAAACCTATAATATGTCATGAAATACAACAGCCAACCAATACAGTAACCAGCTACATAAACAATGTTCACCAAGTAACAGTGCTCCCCCTAAACCATAGCACTAAAAGGTCACTAAGCCATGTACAAAATCTTCCCAATAATACCAACAACATCAGTAGAAGTAAGATTAAGCATGAAAAAATCTAAGAGAAAGTCACAATATGTACTGCCATTGATGGACCAAATAAAAAATTTCACTCAACTGTGACTAACCAAGCAACCTTTCAAAGATCCATATCCAAAAACTTAAACCAAAGTTAACTATCCCTATGTACCAATACTAGAAAAACAAAGCACTGTTTCATCTTGCCCTTTGTCACAGAGATATTACTTTGCTCCCATTTTTATAAGCAAACAATGTTGTTGCATTTATATCATTGTATTAATTACATGGATAAATAGAATATCATTGCATGCACAAAAAACAAAGACCTTGTCAATCAAATTGCAACATGAAGCTTCTCCCAATTCTTTGCAAATGAAATGCCAAAAGAGGGACTTGTCAATTACGAATGTTGTAGAACTGTGTTACCATGATACTGCAACATTATTCTTGACCTTATGATCCATGGAATTTCTAAATGTTCTCTATCCAAACACATCACAAAACAACAATTGCTAATCCACCAAAAATTTTAGGTATTGTTATTGATATTGTCAAGATACAGTATCACAAACAAATGCAATTTGGATTTTACTATTGTTCATACTATACTCACTATCCACCATAGAAGAGTATGTTGTATTCATGTTTCCTTTTACTTCTCAGTTCATAGTAATACTTGTTATAAAACTCACTAAGTGAACCAACAAACTACTGTCACCTGCAAGCTAAAAACCATGAACTACCAAGTAACAACAATGCACAGTTATACCAAATCAACTATAGAAACTGCCATCATATATACCACATTTCCAACATAAAAAAAACTGTTATAGATGGGAAATATTCATTGAGCTATGAGATTTTGTCACATTATCATCTGCATACTCACTTTCAGAACACTAATATTGCTAACATACCCCTGCAAATGCCGTACATCTGTAACAAACAAAAATAATACCACTGGAAAACTAAGACTAATATCAACCAATTGCCTGCTTATTTCTGACCTATGTCCAAGCAACTGGTATCAATTCTCTGTTCATTCTCAATAAAAACTTTTTTCCATAACCAAGACAATGTTAACACACAATCCTTCATGTAATCAAAATTTGTAAACTATTCCAAAACACCAACTAAACTGCAAAGATTTGATTGCAGTTTATACTTTCAGGGATATAAGATAAAACTTTAAAACACACGCTGCAATCACAAATATTTTTTAGTGAAACAAAATAGGAGGAAGATCATAGAGATTCCTCCTCAACTAAGTAAACACTTTCACACTAGTTACTTCATAGATATTTCCTTGTGTCCTTGAACCAATTATAACTATTTCTCCTTATTTCCTTTTAATATGACACCCACAATCATCAAAAAGAATACATAAATCCTAACCACATATTTGTGTCACACTTAACAGATTGTGTTTTAAACCTACTGCAAAATAAACATCTAGCAAGAAAATGTTGTTACCAAAAACCACTATGCCTTTTGCCATAAGTTGTATGTAATCATCATTACCAAACCATACTAAACTAAAATCACCAAATTCAAGTTCAGTAAAAATACTTCTTTCCCCTATCATATGATGAGAACAACCACTATCTAAAATCCATGTATTTTCAACTTTAACATTTAATTCAGTTTGATTGAAAATACCTTCTGGTTCTATATTGCTCCTTTTAGGTATCCAAATCAACTTAACATTTTTTTGCATAGTTGTCTTAGAAAGACTATTTTTCTTCTTGTAGGAAACTTGTCTAGATTTGCCATATTTAGCTTTTAAATTTACATCTAGAAAATCACTTGAATCATCCTTATAACCTAGACCTGATTTATCTTCATAAGTCCTTTGTTTATTCAAAAGACCTGTAAAATTATCAAATTCCTTTCTAAGATTATTAATTTTAGTTTCTAAGATACAACACTTGTCTTCCTTGAATTCCAATTACATCTTTGTAATCTTAAGAATTTCATCTTGATGTCTTAAATCAGTAATTTCTTTTTCAGCAATTATAATCTTATCTAGTAGATTCTCAGTATCTTGCTCAACTTGAATTTTCTGGTATACAAAGTTCTTCTTCAAATTTTGAACTTTACTAAGAGCAATTTTTAGTTCATTCTCAAAACCATTCAACTCTTTATTAGAAGTAGAAGTCTATGCAGGTCTATTTTCTTGCAGTTCCATTTCATTCATTGTGGCCATACATACAATTTCACCTTTTAGATCTACTTTATTATCTTCTAAAATAGACTGATTATCTGATTCTTTAATTGAAACCTTTTGTGAATCAACTTCAGCCATGAATAAAGTTTCACCTTCATCACTAGGTGGGTCATCTGTCTCAACATCCGAGTCTTCTTTGGTAAAGAGACTCTTTTTTGTTTTGAAGTTAAACTTCTTTTTAGGATCAAAAACCTTTTTCTTATATTGTTTTTCAGACTTTTCATCCTCATTGGCTTGATCACCATAAGGGAATTTAGCAGCAAAGTGTCCAGACTTGCCACAAGTAAAACATTTGAAAGGAACTTTTCCTTTATATTTCTTTGTCAAATTTCTTACCAAAAGAGCTTCTAGGGTATCAGACAGTTTTGATTCACTATATAAGTCTTCTTTCTTTTCTGCTTTAAAAGCAATCTCTTTAGAGGTTGAAGCAAAGCTTCCTATCCTCATTTCATATGTTGTTAATATACCTTGTAAATTGTCCAAGGTAAGTGAGTCAAAACGCTTCTTTTCTTCAAGAGTAGAAACTTTAGACTCAAATTTAGGATGCAAAGTCCTAATCACTTTTTACACAACATCAGACTCTGCAATTGTTTCACCTAGACCTCTTCTTGCATTGACAACTTCATCTATCCTTAAGAAATAATTAGAATTTTTTTCATCATCCTTCATTCTCATTTCCTGAAATTGACTCTTGAGAGTAAGGATTTTGGATTGCTTAACTTTTTCATTTCCTTGATAAATTTTTTCAAGCTTTTCCCAAATGTCATATGCAGATTTACAATGCATGACTTGACAAATACATCTTTTGTCAAACCACACAACAATGCATGTTTAGCTCTTGCATTCATTTCATATTTTCTTTTCTCATCATGATCTGTAGGAATGACATCAGGTACATCATATTTAATGCTCATTAAGTTCTAGACATCAAGGTCTAGAGAAATCAGATATGTTTCCATTCTGATTTTCCAAAACACATAATCAGTGCCATCAAATAGAGGAGCTCTTCTAATGGATAAACCTTCAGGTGCATGTGCCATAATGACAAACTTCCAAGACCAGAATCAATCCTAGGTACAAAACCTAATGCAAGACCCTATGCTCTAATACCACTTGTTGGAAGTGGATTCACTCTGAGAGGGGGGGTGAATCAAAGTGAAATAATTTTAGCTTTCAACTTTGAATGCACAATGAAAATTTTGACTAATGTTAACCCAATGTGGCAGATTTTTTTATGCAAGTGATTATTAACACTTTATATCAGATTGACATGAAACTTGACTAACATTTACACCTCATATTAAAAGAATCATATGATATTGTTCAAGTAATGTGTGAAAAATCTTATTTATGCTTTTGAAACAGAACTACAACTTTGCCTAATGCAGATTTAACTTGCTTTATGGAAGGCTTTTTAAAATCAGATTTGAACAATTTCAACTTTGCATGACAAACTTGAACATTTTGATATATGAACCTTTTGAACACACTAAAAGAATCAGAGCATTGACTAAATGAGCACATTAACATGAAACTAAATGAGAGAGAAATAACATCACATAACACAAAGATTTCCTGAGTGGAAAAACCATCTTGGGGTATAAAAAACCACTCACTAAAAATTCCTTTTCATTAATCAAAGAGCACCAACTCTGTAACAAGTTTCTAAAGCACCAACTTCATAAGAGAACCAACTCTACCTAAATTCTGAAGCACCAACTTCAGTAGGAGCACCAACTCCTTTACAAATTCACTATCTAAATTGTGTATACAGAAATGACCTTACAACTGCATTTACATTTGCAGTCTTAAAATCACAATTGAATACAAAAATATAAAAGATTTTCAAAGATTCCATCTACAATATGTACTATTCATAATAGTACCACAATAATTTCTCATAATTATGAATGATATCTTTGTTATAAGAACCAGAGATTTCACATAATAAAAACCCTCTTTCCTCTTCTCACATATTGCAAATATAACAATGATATGACCAACAAATGCTCTGTATTTTCCTCATACATCCCAATCTGAAAAATGGTTTAAAGCCATGTTTATATAGAGCACATGAAACCCTTGTAACTGAAATGAAAAACCCTCGATCCAAGAGACAACCCTTGATTTAGGGTTTTGAAACTAAAAATTCAGTTGCCAACAACCCTTTTCAATCTCTTTAAAAAAAACAATAACTGTCTTTTCTCTTTTAAAACCTTTACAATTTTCTGATTAAGAAACAATAACTTTCCATTTCTTAGTAAAAGACAACTGAAATAATCTCTTTTCTTATTTGAGAAAACAACAGAGATCATAAAAGTAAAACTTCTTTCACTTTTAAATATATTGCAAAACTAAAAGTAAAAGATCTTCATTTACCTCAATCACATTTGAAGAAGAAACTTGTAAAAGTTACCTCATGGCGGTTTGAAACAAAATCCCATGAAATATTCTAAGTTTACCTCCGCTTCCAGCTCAAGCGAAGACCACCAACAAATTCTCCAGTTCATCATACCTCAAGTTAGAGCAAAGATTCACAACCACGGTGACAAAAAAAAAAAAAACTACAACTAAAATCACTTCATGGCGGTGCAGCTAGGGTTCGGCTGCATGCAAAGTGAAATGACAAAAAAATGATCACTTTTCCCTATTTCCTTCACCGTTGAGTCCTTAGTCAAAAAACACAATCATTTGGAATCCATAACAAAATAATAATCATTTTGAGTTTCATCAATATCGGCATAATGAAACCAACGAATGCCACATCTCTGCCTACTCACAATACACATGAGTAATGAAAACAAATATCAATGCAAGTCAAAAACCATGTGACTTTATTCAAATTCATTTCCAACATATTATATTTCAATGTGAAATACCCGATGCCAAAAAGTCATGCTAATATAAGCCGACAATCCAAGTAATGAGTATGTCGATAACCACATGCAAGGTGAAGACCAAAGTCTTCAAGTTAAATAATAACAACCGACTCAATAAGTTTACAATATGTTGATGGTGTTTTCGCACAGCAACAACTCGCAGAATGCAATATTCTATCTCTCTTGAAAGGTTATTTCCAACAATAAATCACTGAAAATCACCCCAAGGTCTCTCGGGTGTTAGGTCATAACAATGCATAAAACAACTCAGATGAAATGTGAAATTGCTGGTAATCACAATCGGACCTTACTACAAGCAAACTGAACCCTCTCAATTTATCAGATTTAACAATATGATGATCTTGAATCCTAAATCTAACTGAATAATAAAGAAATTGCAAAAGGTAGGGATGCAAGGAAGTAATAAAATCTAAACTATTGCAGGACAAGCAATGCAAATGACAAATATTTGGAATGGACCTATCTCAAATAACCAATTCCTGTTCGACCTAAGGCAATCTTACAAGAACAGTGCAATCTTCGAGGAATACAGATTTTCAAATCATAGACTTACATCTACAACCGAACTTGAGCACATTTGAATATACGGTCCAGGTTGACTTTACCAGCCTACTACAATCGATAGTTACTGGGAGTATAGACCAGATAGCTACAAACATTCCAAATATGAAATCACATACACTATTTATCCAACCAAACTAATTTATTTCTGAATATTAAACCCTAGATCTTCAAGCAATGTAAAAGATAGAACAAAAGAACCATGCAAGATGAGATAACACAAAGGATTTCACCAGGAAAACCACAATGCCTTCAATTGTATTAATCACCAAATGCTGCAACAATTCAACTGTTCTGAATATGGTATTTGCTTCAAGAAATTCTAAAAACTCTAACTATTGCTCCTGCTAATCTCTATTCTTGCTAATGTCTATAACCAATGTCTTCATTTTACAATGAGGCAAGAATGCCTATTTATCAAATTCCCCCCAAAACATGTCGGCCCAGCCAAACATTTTTATAAAAATAATCAAAACGCCAAAACAGGTCGGCCAAGGAAACAAACTAAGGCACACATTTAATGCCATCATCCAAGTCGGCCAAGGCACAGTCCCCAAGGAAGTCCGGTCCAATGCATGCCCTATAATAATAGGGAAGCACAAATCTCGAAAAGAGCATTAACTGCTACTCCCTTTATCTTTTCTCTTCGCTGGTGACCCTTGGACCTTCGAGAATATCCCCTCCAGCTCAGCAATAGGTGGCAACGGCAAAACCCTGAGTCTGCATTTAATTGAATCAATTCCCTCATTGGACCGTTCAACAGTTTTCTTCCAGTCCTTCATGCTGGTCATGTACCTGTCTATTATTGCCAAGTATGTAGCTGCATCATCAAGCAAATGGGAGGTGACAGCTCCATCAGATTGGGCATAAACCTCATGCCACCATTCCTTCAATTGATCTAAGCTTAGATATTTGGGAGCTATTTTCTTCCTCCCTGTCATCACCTCAAAGAAGCTATGCAACATCATAAATTGCAGTGAGGTCAGCCTCAATTGATTTTCTCCGTTTTTGTATCTTCTTCAGCCTCCCTGCCTGATCTGCAATCGAACCACTCCATGGTTCATCCAATCAGCAGAGGAAGGATTCCATCCTTCCTGTTCTTTGCCATGCCCTAGAATAATCCTTGACTTCTGCAGCAGGAGGTCAATATCATTTTTATCTTGAGAGAGATACTCTCTAACAGTTCCTTTCCTCGGATTGCATCCCTGCCCACAGACAGGATCTCTTTGATAGCTTCATCCCCTTGTGCCTCAACACTCATCAACCAATCGGTCAGCCTGTGCAGAAGCCTTCATCTTTCTATCCAGAAATTGTTTCCTTCGGCAGAAATCTGGGAGTAGAGGAGGACGGATGGAGGGATTGTAGAGGCTTCATGACCTCTTCCAGACATTTCCTCAACCTTTCATTCTCTCTTTTCAGTTCTCGTTTTGACTGGGTCTCCTTCTTCAGTCTGTCCTAATCACAACACTTGACCCTTCGAATTCCTCAATATCCTGCTCTAAGGAGGCCAGCCCAAGGTTAATGGTTTGGACGTTGTAATCCTGGCCTGTCACCTCATCTCTCATTTTGTCTGCACAGGGGTGGCAATGTGAACCACTCGGTTATGCACTTCATCTCTTTCTACCCAAGAAATCACCTTTGCAGCCTTCTTCTTCTTCCCTTTACCAATCTGAGAGTGGACCTGCTTCTTCTTTGTAATCTCTTTCTCCAGCCAAGCTACGGGGTCTGTCCGGATTCCTTCTGCTCTGGTTTCTCCGGGTCCTTGTGGCTTTCTCCTCTTCTGCACTGTACCTCGACTTCCTCCTCGGCTGCGGCCTTGTCAACTTCTTTCTCCAGACTTTGTTCATCTTGGTCGGTTCCTCAAATCCCAACTCAGGAAGTACCGGCGATGGAGTTCTAGCGGGGATGCTTTTCTCCGGCTCAGGCGATCCGCGGCCTTTCTCACTCTCTGAGGAGTCCTCGTACTGTACCAAGGGAGAAGTGTGCCTTTCCCTATTTACACCTCGGGCTGGCAGCCTCACTGAATAACGTTCCTTCTTTGAACGGTTCTGCCTCTCCGCTGATTTCCTGCTCATTGGATTCTCCGGTTCTAGTATGCTCTGCGGAGGAGAAACAGGTTTATCTTGCTCCTTAGCTAGCAATATTGGAGAGAGTCTTTTGCTGAGTAGCATCCTTTGGGGAAGGAGTTCTAGAGTATATTGCCTACATCAACAATTGGAGGTTCATCCTCCGAAGTATCTTCTTGCACCCTTGCATCGGCATCCTCCTCTTCAACTTTCTCTGCTTCTTCCTCATCCGAGGACTTGCTGATTGTCACTTCCACCTGCGCTTGCCGATACAGTCCCTTAGGACCTCGACCTTGATCTTGAAGGGGAGGTTTTATATGATTCTTCCATGGGGTTGAGATTCCCCATCAAATTTACCTTGGACCTCAGATCCAAGCAAAGGTAAATTTTAGACTGGAGCCATTAAGTCCTCCAACTCTGTCACCTCAGGCTCATTCCAATCATATCCGCCACTGAGATGGGCTCACATGGTCCTGGACCAGTTTTCCATCATCTCCAGTGATGAATCAGACTGCCTAAGCCTCTACAGGCAGCCGGGAATACCTTTTCCTCCTTCAAGGTCATCCTTGATGTTGAAGGATTTACTGTGCCTCCGGTGATGTCAAAATTCATTTATGGGAATCATCTCCAATTGGCATGACGCCAATCGAAATCACCTCCAAAAGCATCAAACTCACAAACGACCTCTCCAGCAATCTATAGGGTGCCCATCTATCTTTGAACTTGTAATTCTTAATGGGATGGACAATGTGGGTTTGAAGGCATCATTGGCCCTCCTATAATCTCGTGTCCGAGGTGTTCCGGGTAGACTTCATAGATAATACAATGGTTCGGAGTCAGTCCCTTGTTAGGAGATGCATATATGACATAGGAGGACATGGTGAATTTCTTTCCCTCCAAAACATTCCTTAATTGTTTATCTATTTCTCTGATAAAGTGGTAATTCGTTCCTTGGCCCATCTTGGTGATCACATGGACCATCCAACTTTCCAATAGCAGTTTTAAGCCCAGCCACCCTGCTCAACAATGTAATAGCATCATAGATATCCGGCCTAAACTTCACCTGTGACTTGGGCGAGAAAACAAGTTGGCCTACACCCCAGTCTTTTTATACAATGGAGCTAAAGTCGTTGCTCCTACATTAGGCTTAACCATCAAAGTTCATCATCCCTGCCTCAATGCCGACTGGTCTTTCTCGGCTGTTCTCTGCTTAAACTCTTCATATCGCCATGCTCCCACATTGGTATCGGACACATCAGCCCACGTGGAACTGAAGATCTCAGAAATTGAAGATGCCCCTGCACCACCTTTGGACCTCCCAGCAGTAGCCTTGCTTGATTCGGCCTGACATTCAAGAATTTTGGCTCATATCAATCAAGGGTTAGCACACATCATATAAATCATAAAATCATTGCTAACTGTTAGATCCGGAGAAATCAAACAATCCAGGAAAATTGTAAACCGGAAAATACCGTCGGGGCATTTCAGAGAAATTGACCCAGACGGATTCCTGCTGCCAAAACACTATTAGACATATAAACCATTAATACGCTACATCAAAGGGTAATCGTTAAATCACTCTTTGGTTACAAAAGAAGTTTCGGTTTTCGCAACAGCCAAAACGCACCGGAAATTAACTAAGTTAAGGAATAAAGAGAAAGGGAAAAGGAGACAAACGGAAATTCGGACGGCCTCGGAAAAGGAAAAACGGCAAATTGCCCTAACTTGAACAAATATGGATATACACTAAAAAGCTCGAAGGATCCTAAAACCTACGATGATCAACAACAACAAGACGCAAGGATCCAATGCAAAAGCTCTTAAAAGGGTTCCAACCCCCGCCAACCGTTTTTATCAATATTATCATAGGACAGCCAACATAACATGGGAGAAAAGTTCAAGCAAATCATTGAGCCGAACACCAAGGAAACCCTAATTCTATATTTAGCAGTGCGGAATGTGGTGGTCCAATGGTGTGAGGGACAACTGTTGCCCGCGAGATCAGGGGTTCGAGCCCCTAACAAATTTTGTTAAAACAAACTCAAAATGACCGCCGAAGACCTGCGAACATGTGGCAGGTTATCATTCACCGAATAATCCACATCGACGCTAAGAAGCATGCTGACTCGACTGCTGACTCTGCCAACCGTACGCTGACTGGTCTGCTGAGTTGTCTACCACGGGTGATGCCACGTCATCGGTACATATGCCACGTGTCAACACATGATTGGTCCGTACATCTGAGTCACTTGCCATGTGTTGGGTCAGAATTCACCTATGTGTAATCTGTACATTATGGACTGCCACGTCAGTATGATGATGTCATCATTTGTACCCTTAAGTCAACTGAACTTTGACTGCCAGTAACTCGAGCATATGATGTCAGATTTCGATGAAACAAATGCCATCGGAATTGTCTCGTCGAGCTCTTCATGATGATGCTAGTTCTGTCGATTTTTGAGATGATTATTTTTTCGCCTTTTGGACGCCCTTGAACCCAATTTGACTGGAAATTTGACTGGTCGTAACTTGCACAAACGGAGTCCTTTTCGCCCCGTTCAAGTTGCATTGGAATCAGGACGTCATTCTCTTTTTGATGAAGCTAAAATATAGAGTATTGGGAACACTTCAATTTTCACTAAAAAATTGTCCCCGGATCAAAGAACCATAGATTTCACATAATAAAAACCCTCTTTCCTCTTCTCACATATTGCAGATATAACAATGATATGACCAACAAATGCTCCGTATTTTCCTCATACATCCCAATCTGAAAAATGGTTTAAAGCCATGTTTATATAGAGCACATGAAACCCTTGTAACTAAAATGAAAAACCCGCGATCCAAGAGACAACCCTTGATTTAGGGTTTTGAAACTAAAAATTCAGTTGCCAACAACCCTTTTCAATCTCTTTAAAAAAAACAATAACTATCTTTTCTCTTTTAAAACCTTTACAATTTTTTGATTAAGAAACAACAACTTTCCATTTCTTAGTAAAAGACAACTGAAATAATCTCTTTTCTTATTTGAGAAAACAACAGAGATCATAAAAGTAAAACTTCTTTCACTTTTAAATATATTGCAAAAGTAAAAGTAAAAGATCTTCATTTACCTCAATCACATTTGAAGAAGAAACTTGTAAAAGTTACCTCATGGCAGTTTGAAACAAAATCCCATGAAATATTCTAAGTTTACCTCCGCTTCCAGCTCAAGCGAAGACCACCAACAAATTCTCCAGTTCATCATACCTCAAGTTAGAGCAAAGATTCACAACCACGGTGACAAAAAAAAAAAAAAAACTACAACTAAAATCACTTCATGGCGGTGCAGCTAGGGTTCGGCTGCATGCAAAGTGAAATGACAAAAAAATGATCACTTTTCCCTATTTCCTTCACCGTTGAGTCCTTAGTCAAAAAACATAATCATTTGGAATCCATAACAAAATAATAATCATTTTGAGTTTCATCAATACCGACAGCATAATGAAACCAACGAATGCCACATCTCTACCTACTCACAATACACGTGAGTAATGAAAACAACTATCAATGCCAAGTCAAAAAACCATGTGACTTTATTCAAAGTCATTTCCAACATATTATATTTCCATGTGAAATACCCGATGCCAAAAAGTCATGCTAATATAAGCCGACAATCCAAGTAATGAGTATGTCGACAACCACATGCAAAGTGAAGACCAAAGTCTTCAAGTTAAATAATTACAACCGACTGCCAATAAGTTTACAATAGAATGACTTGAGCCTAAAATAAGCATTTAAAATCGGCTTAAGTCCTATGTAACATGCACTTCCAAACACCAATGAAATGTACCAATAAAATTGTTAATAACCATTCTCAAGTGCAAGATGAATGCACTTTTAAACCAAACAACGAACTTGATAATAATATCATTGATACCAACTAAAGGAGCTCAAAAACAAATGTAATGACCAAAATGTATATCAATAAAACCAAAGACTGCACAAATATTGGATCATAGACTTTTTCAAATGATATGTCATGAAGCCAAGAATGTATACACCTGTAGTGATAGAATGAAAACATATAAACTGAAACAAGATATACCTTCACATTGCAATACCATAACTTGTATGTGCCATGTCAAAACTAAAGTCACCATGAAATATTTGTCTTCACACTGCAATACCATAACCTATATGTGTCATGTCAGAACTAAAGTCGCCATGAAATATTTGTCTGCATAAGAAGCTCCAAACATTAGTATCACAACCATCATAAAGCTGCAAATCTGACTGAGATACTGAATGCCAAAAACCAAGAATGCCAAGCCATCTGAATGTACACAATAATTCCAATGACAACCAAACACAAAGATGCCAAACCAAATCACAGTTTTGACATCAAGGACAAATAACAAAAGAGAAGTTCAACAGTACCCTCACTTGAAATGTGGCAGATCATGTGCTCTTTTCCATGCAAAGTAATGATTCTAGTACAAAGAAGCCAAATGCAATAATTAATTCATGTCCCATCCGCAGTGTCAAAGTACGAGTGGTTGAAAAGCTTACATTTTATTTAATCTACAATACCATCTTATTTAAACAGATTTTCACCTTTTTAGCACCATGACATTCAATAGATATTGAGTAGAATTGAGCATAATAGATAGAATGGGTGGAGCTAAGCAAAAATCAGAGCCGACTTCCCCAGATCAGTTGTTGGCATTGGGTAATATTTTAGAATTGTTTCAAAAGATAGGGTGGCTTGAGTTGATGAAGAAGTTTGAAGGGTACAACGAGCAAATGGTTAAAAAAATTATAGAAAGCTTCTCGGATGGACAGTCAATAGTGTGTGGGAATAAATTCAAGATAAGCCCTCAAATCATCTCTCATTGATCTGGCATTAGAAATGAGGGTGTAAATTTATCAGAAACTACAAATACTTCCTATCAAAAAATGGTAGAGCTTTTCAATAGGGAGGGGGAACCTCAGCCTCTATTAGTTGTAAATACCTGAGGGAAAAATAAAGGGTTTCAAAGAATGTCTATTCCAGAGTCATGGAGAATGGCGATTTCTTGGATAATCAAATATTTCACATGTGAAGGGCAATGTGCCATAATAGTTGGTCCCCCCTTTCGGTTACTAACTCATTTGCACCATGGCGCTGAAAACCCTGAATTCAGAGTTAACCTTCCCGCCTTTCTTATTGATTCTATTGTCAATATGATTGAAAGATTTAAAATCAAGTCAGGTCCATTGAAACATCATGGCCTCATTCATTTAATTTGTAAATATCATTTCCTAAAGAAAGGAAAACTAAAACAAAAATGGTAGAAATTTCTTCAAAAATTTGAGAACCCTATGCCACCAAGACATTTGGAGGAAGGTGAGCCATCTAGTTTGGCGGCCCAAAATTTGAAAGAACCTTCTCCTAAACCTCAAAATGTTGAAAGAGCTCCTGACAGTGAAGCATCGAAAAATCTAATAAACCCTTCAGACCTTGAGGAAATATTGAGTCTACAAAATGTATCAGAAGCTCCAGAAAAACAAGGAAATATGGACTTAGAAAATTTGGAAGACAAGAATGCTCATCCCCATAAAAAAAAGAAGGGGACCTAAAATAGAAGTACACAAGCCTTCCCCTTTGAGAAGAAGCAAATGATTATCTTCTGAGATTAGTTGTGTTATAGCTTGTGATCATCTGCATATCCCTAAAAAGAAACAAGACAGGCAACCCCATGAAACTGTAGCACAATCATGTGAAAATGTGGCCCAACCATGTGTAGAAACAACCCAGTTAGGTGAATCTGGAAAGGAAGATGTCTCACTTGAGACAAGACAAGAAGAAATAAGAGAATAGCTGCCAAATTATGTAGTTATCGAGGATGACTTTGTGGAATCATTTTCTCCTTTCCACCAGCCAATGGAAACATAGGGAGGTGATATGATCCACCTAAGTGAAAAATTTTCTTCCCCAATTGCCAATGATGTAGAAACAGACCCACTAGAGGTACATAATAAAGAAAATGTGATTGATGATAATGCATAAATTTTCATTTCTCCTCTATGATGTAATGTACAAATTGAAAGTTTTGATAACATAAAAATAGAATTAGATGAGTTGAAAACATAAATTGCTCAATTAAGATTTAGCCTGCAAAAAAAAGAAGAACAAATAAATCAGCAATAGTAGGAAATAGCTATACAAACTAAAATTTTGAAGAAAAGAGATCAATAAATCACATCTTGGAAGGCTCAATTGGAGCAAAAAGATAAAATTATTGGATAGTTGTAATTTAAAGTGCAACAAAGTAATGGGGAGATAAATAGTATTTGGAAAAAAATTCTGAAAAAGAGAAACAGATTAAAGGTTTAATTGATAATCTAGTGCAATCTTTCCTAGCATTTGTAGAAAAACAAGAAAAATAAAAAGATGAACTCAATGTAGCTTTGAGAAAAACTGTTGAACTAGAACAAGATTTGCAAGAAATCAAGATGAAGCCAAAAATGGAATTGAAGGAAGTACAGACTGGGCCAACCAAAATGGAATGGTTTCAAGTCCACATTCCTCCAATGTTGACTAAATGGATGGAACGATGCTATTTCTTAAGAAAAATAGGGGCAGAAAATGCTAGACTTAAGAAGGAAATAGTATTATTCAAATAATCTTATGATAAGCTTTACTAGGCTAAGACTGATGCATGCCAAATTGGGGAGTTGTTGTTAGCCTGTAGGAAACCATCACAGTTATATTTTGTGTTTTTAAATGAGCAATTGTTAAGATGGAAGCTGTTGATAATTTCTTGCAATCTACCTCATGATCTAGATGATGCGCAGTTTTTAAAAGCATTCAAAGAGGAAACCCCTGTCTAGCAAAACTTGTGTGAATTCTTTGTACATAATCTATTTTTAGAAAAACACTTTGATTTCTTTATCAACCTTTTTGTTGAGGATGTACAGCTTAGAGCCTTCATGTCTACTATGCAGAATCATATCTATTGGCAAGAGAGGACCAAAGAATATTTGCAAGCAAAAAGAATAGTGGGACTTCAAATGAGATACCCCAACTGGAAACCCTTTGCCTTTAAAGCCCAATTTTGAGGAATTAAGAGCTATGAAGCTATAAGGAGAAAATACAATGATAATCTCTGATTTTTTTTAAAAAAAATCAAAGTTCATGGGCCACAATTAATAGAGAGGGCATGAAGTTCCTGTGAGGAGCGATACACTCCTCTACCTATGCATCTCAAAAGGAGGGAGGTGATCTCCCCCACTAATCTGAAGTGGTCCTACAGAAGATCCAAGGCATTAGTAGAGATATTACAATAGGTTAAAACTAAGTGGATAGGGATTGGGTATAGACCTCCATTGCTCCTTCAATGACGTCCTGCAATTTATGTCACTACAGAGGAAAATCCTAGGGACTTATATACTTGGAAAATTAGGGTTAAGTATAATAAATTTTTTCTTAAAAGTCCTGATGATTTGGATAAGGAGGTAGAGAATCCATATGATCTTAGTTCCAAATATGATGAACTAAAATGGAAAAGGGATGCAGAAAGGCAGAGGACCCATCAGAGAGTAGGAGGACCTGCTCAGGCTTAGGAAGGGGATGGTGATGAGGTATAAATAACCTCATGATTATAATAAGTTAAATACCCTTCTTTGTTCTTACCAACCACTTTACCCCTACCAATTGTTTATTTTTAGGGTCAATAATTGTCTGCTTTTTATAAAATGATGTATAAATCTTTATTTCTCAAATCGATTGAAATTAGCTAACTAATGTTGATTTAATGGTATAGATTTCAAGTCATTGTACAGGACTCATGCACGACCAAAGAATGAAGTGGACTTTAAGCGGACTTCAAGCAATTGAAGTTAAGGTGCTAGAAGTTTGGGTGCCAGAAATTTAGGCGTGCATAATGCAACAATTTCCTTTAAAACTTTATGTTAAACTTTTTGTTTAAGACTTTATGGCTCCACTTTGAGTCTTTATTATGTTTTTATGTCATGAAAATCTATTAAGTTAGTTAGTTGTAATTTTGTTAAAGAATTTTTCAATGGTCATCTACTGCCATCTGAAATTTAGGATTTTGTAAGTAGTATATATGTGTAACTGACAAAAGCACTGTTATGTTGTTATGGTATGCTTTGAATACTATTTAGCTATGTCTCTATGTTACACTTTTATGATATGAATAAAATAAATATTGCCAGTCTTATTCTGAGTCAATAGTTTTGTGTAATGGAAGTACCATGAATGGATTTATTTTGAATATGCAAAAGTTCCACATGTGATCTAAGTTAACCGTAGGAACACCCGAGAGCTAGCCACTCGAGGGATCTCATAGAGTAGATAAGTATTTCTCTTGTTAATACTGTTACTTTCATTTTGTACATGTTGAATTTGGATGAATGTTATTTTGTGTCAAGCTCTGTTATGTGCTCCTATAGGTCATAGTTTTAAGTTTGCAATCTTTAAGTTTTTTTCATTTGGAAATTCTAGAGCACTCACTCTTGTTGTTAGTTACAAGCCAATAAGTATATTTTATGTCGACAGTTAGTCATTATCCATTAGTTGTCTTCATTTAAATTTCATAGCTTAACTACAAGTATTAATTGCTAGGTAATTTACAAGCTTTCTAGAATAGGAATGTGAATGCTTTGTAGTTTAACAATTTCATGCTTTCTAGCTTACACAAATTCATTCTTTCTAGTTTAATTATTTTTTAGTTTAATTCCTATTTACAACCATTTTAAAAAATTTAAAAATCTAGGAGAGATGGCCAATACATCCCCTATTGCATACAACATTTGAACATTACCCAGTTGACATAATTGATATATTTCTAACTAAAGTGTTAGGACCTCACAACAATTTGTCAATATCCAAAGGATACTAATTTTACTCTAAGTTCTTACGTAGAATACATTGTAGTAGCATCTTGTTGCACACAAGTGTTGTGGATGAGGAAAACATTCAAGGATATTAGGGTGGTATATGATGAACCAATTTCTATCTTTTTTGATAATACAAGTGCTATCAATATTTCAAAGAATTCGGTAATGCATTCAAAAACATATCTCAATTTGGTATCACTTTTTGAGAGAGAAGGTTTTAGAGAATGAAGTTAAGCTTGAATATGTTCCTACAAAGGATTAGGTTTTTGATATATTCACTAAGAATCTTCCTAAGGATACATTTGAGTATCTCTAAGAGAAGTTGAGGGTTATTGCCCCTCCTTTAAACTAGATGCATAAGGATATGCATTAGTCCAGTGGATTTCAATATTCATTCTTTGGTCTAGATTGATGTTGGTGGCTACCTCTCAGGGGGAGTAGGTAGTAAAATTGTTGGTTGTTACATTCAGGGGGAGTGAGTGTTTTCATTATACAGCGTTTGTTGATTGGTGTAGTATGGTGTGTGCTCCTAAGGGGGAGTATAATAAACAGTAAAGAAATAAAAGTTGCAAAGCAGTTGTTAGAAGGTTGATTGATGTGAAAGGAGAAATATAAATTAATGCAAATCTTTTGTCCTTTTTCATTGATTTCAAAGGGGGAGAGAGAATCATGTGAAAAATATTCATTTGTCAATTGAGAAAGGGGGAGAGAAAGTAATGAAAAAAGAGAAAAGGAAATAGGTATGGAGCAGAGTTGTTTTTGTTGATCATTTTTCACATCATGTGTTACCATCCATGACAAAAGGGGAATATTGTTGCAAGTATGAGCAGTTGGTGTTGTCATTGATGTCAACAAGCTTGTGTTGTCATTGGTGTCAATTGTATGAGAAGAAGATTGTTGCAAGAGTATGTGATGTTGCATTGATGATGCTTTGATTAGTTACATTATGTTGTCATTAGTAAGATATTGGTGTCAACCTCTAGTGTTGCTTTGATAAGATTTTGTCTATGGTTGAGGAAGTGATGGAGATGATGAGGATATGTTCCTGGTGCTTGGTTTCCAATTTCTTTTAAGAAAACTTGATAAAAGGAGGAAATAGTGAGTTGTAGTGTGTTTTGGGTTGAAGAGTAGAGTTCTGGTGTCACTCTACATTTCTTCTAGGTTGAATATGTGCCTATATGTTTCAAATATGTTGATTAGAGGTGTTCAAAGGTGTTGTATTCATAATTTGGTGTGTTGGATTGTTGTGCAGAAGAAGTTGTGTTCACCAATGTGTGAACAGTGTATTGTAGAGGTGTCTAGGAGAAATGTTTTTTCTCCGTGTTTCTCCACAATTTGGTTTCAAATATTATGGATCTAAAGGTGTTTTGATAGTGTTGGTATCTTGCTTCAATCAAATGTGGTTGAGGTTTGGTGCTTCGAAGTCAGTTTCTTAAGTTGTAGTGTATGGAAGAATTTTATGTGTACTAGGTGTGTACATTCTTCAAGTGAAAGATGTTGTGAAGGAGTTTTTTGGTTTTTAAGGTATTTGTGGAATATTCCAATTTTTGTTCAAATGACATTTTTTTTGTGAGTTGTTGGATCAAAGAAATCATGTACTTAAAAGCTTAATAGTGTTTACATGGGTAATGATCGACCTTGGCGTTTACACTAATTGCGATGGATTTTATTGTTTATAGAAGCATGTTGTAGCATTGTGTTATAGATTTGGGTCCTAGATAAGGAGTGGTGTGGTTTTCCTTTACTTGTTTCCACCATGGAAGTGTTTTGGTGCCGACCTAATTTGAATTTGTATGGTTGATGTGCATAGCCAACCTTGGAGAATGGTTCAAGGTTGAAGATGATATAAATATGAGTTGAGTTGTTGAGGGATGTGAAGAGATATGTGTATGATGCAAATGATGCAAATTGAAGAGTATTAGAGTGAGAATTTGATAATTACAGTGTGAGATTTCATGTGTTAGATTACTAGATGCGGTGAGCAAAAGGTGTCTACAATTCTTCGATCAAGCTATGAAGGTATTGGTGATATTGTGGTGGATTCCTCTATTTCATTGAGATGGATTTCTCTGTGTAACACTCTTCTCTATCTTCTTTTCTATTATGGCAGTGAGCCTTTCTTTCTTTGGGAAATGAGCCCTCTGAAAGTAATCCCTTTGTAGCCCTCCGACAGTAATCCCTTTGTATTTGGTGTTGATATTACTTAATATTTTGAGCTAATCCTCACCTTGGTTTTTCCACGTAAATCTGATGTTCTCTTGTGCATGGTGTTGATTTATTTCAATCTCTATTATTTTCTTTTCATTCTAAATAATTATAATAGATTAAAGGTTAATTGAATGAATGTGGATCTGAATGTTTATGAGGGTTTTGAAGCTTTAATGTACAACTGATTCACCCCCCACTCTCATTTATCTTGTGCATTCAACAAAATGATCATAAAAGGCCACTTAGTTACTATCCTTAAGGAAGAGATAGAATTGTTGATCAAGGTTTTGGTCCCCTTTGAATATTTTTATATTGAAATGATGTTAATTGATGTGATGTGTGTGATTTTGTGATAGAAAACTAAGCCAATTCAAAAACTACAGTAAATTGTCACTAACTATGTCAAACTGAGAATTGATACACAAAAATAGCAAATAGGAGAGCAGAGAGTAGAGATAGAGGAACTTGGAATTCAAATTTGAGATCAAGCTAGCTAGACAGGGGTGTGGTCAACCTACACTAAAATTTATGGCTTTTATAACTTCAAAGCATGTACAAGTGCATTATAGTCTGTAGGTTCTTCCTTGTCAAAATTATCTTTGAAACTTCATTAGTCTGTGAATAATTGATCTTGCCCTAATTTGATGAAGTAAGGTGCTAGTATGCTTGATCTTGATGTTAGGTCTTCAATATTCTCCAAATCCACTTCATATCTACAACTTGCAAGAAATGAAGGAGAGGAAGGGTTGGGATGTATAAGGGATTTCCTAAGTCAAACTTTATTTTGGTGTTTCCACCTCCACAATTGAAATATTCCGAGCCAAAATTTTTTGTTTTTCAAATAACACATTACAAAGCAGTGCACCCGTTAAGGTTAGATGAGAAAACCAAAACGTGCAAGAAAGCAACTCTAACCAGAATGGCACCGATGATGGTGAGCATTGGTCAGAGGATCTAAAATAAACTGCTTATGCTGGAAAAGGAACTCGACGCCAAGTATGTGCTACCCAATCCA
The DNA here is from genome assembly GCA_007258455.2 of Sequoia sempervirens. Classification (NCBI taxonomy): domain Eukaryota; kingdom Viridiplantae; phylum Streptophyta; class Pinopsida; order Cupressales; family Cupressaceae; genus Sequoia; species Sequoia sempervirens. The sequence continues at coordinate 18,238 of VDFB02019790.1, read as the reverse complement.
AAGCGGAGTGAGGGGCGACCATATGACGGAGTGAATACAAAACAATGCTTGAAAGAAAGATGCTGAGAAATGAAACTACTCAACACCCAGAATGTGCTTGCTAACCCGGAATGGGATAGTAGCGACCATAGGGCGGAGATCTCACTATTACAATAACTTTGAATGGAAATGAGAACACAATCTGATTTAAGCAATAATGAATTAACTGCCAGTACTACTGTCAGTTTTACAAATAAGGAGCCTTTGCCTGCCAATGTCTTATGAATTTAAAGGATCAGCATTACATCATTTGGAATCCACCGTTACTTTGCATAGTAATACAAAAACCAAATGCCTTCAAATATCAAGATACAGATTTCTGATTTTATTACAATCTGCTCATTAAATGTTTAGAACAGCAGTCTAAGGAATTGCTAAAATGCTCATATCTTCCACGAATGACCTCCGATTAACTAGAAATCAAATGCATTAACTCTTAACTAAGCACACGCCTAGGATGAGACACTGAAAACAGATCTAAAGCCCATATATTAATTATGCACAAATCCCAATGTCCCTAGATGGTACGGCCCAGCTGAGAAACTCGACTTGGCTTTAAAAATTCAATTCACAACATTAAAATCTGCAATATGGAGCATAAGGGCGCCTAAGGCTAACACAGACAATAAGCTAATACCCACAATGATATTTTTGGTATTTTCTGATTTATGAAGCAAACATGCAATCTGCTGTCTTAAAACAATGCAATAAGCTGAAACTATTAAATGATAACTTCGAATCTAACTATGCAATGAACTGATGAACAAAACACACTAAATGCAACTCACAGTACAATGATTCACCACTAGATGTTGTCTTCCAAACACGAAGTGATGCCCAATGCTAGGAGGCCTTCATTCCTCGAAGCAGTCCCAGAGCCAATCCGGCAGCATAACAGTATAGTCGTCCAAAGATGCCCAAAATGATGCACAAGACTCCTTTTTATAATTTTCGCTTGACTTCACGAACCCTAAAATCTGCTTTTAGGTCAAAACCTTCATCTCCTCAAGAAGGCGTACTTTCTCTTCAAGGCTTTAAGAATTGACATTTTAATTAAATATCATCCTTTGAAATATGCGCCCCTCAAACCTTTGCTTTGACTTAGGGAAATATTAAATCATTTCTCAATGAGGGCGCCACCCTCAAGGACCCACCTTTTAAAAACAACATTAAGTCATTAAGTCTAAGCCAAGGGTCAACGTTTAATTATAATAATTAAAACGTGACTTTTTTAATTAAATGACTTAACTTATCCTTTCGCAAAGGCCCTGAAGTCAAAACTGAGCAAAACAACTGACCCACTGAAGCAGGAAGTCAACCGAGCTGAACTCATCTGGAAAGCTGCTAAAAATAGAATTTACTAAAAATAGTAAATTCCAAAAAGTGCTCTGAATGCTGAGACGAACATACCACTGCGAAGCCCTCTGAAAACCCAGAAGGAATCCGCCATTAAATCCACCATCTCTGAGCAATGACCTCCTCAAAAATAGGAAACCCTAAATTTAACTTCCGACTAGCCTTCGGGTTCCCAAAGAAAGGCCAACGGTCACTGGAAATGTCAGGCTTGAGAAGGGGACATTACAGTCCGCCCTCCCCAAGATTGCTTGTCCTCAAGCAATCGCAAATTAGGATGCTGCAATATCTCATCACTTTCCCAAGTTGCATCCTCCATAGGCAGGTTCTTCCACTTTACCAAACATTCTCTGATAGTTCTATTCCTCAAGGAACGTTCTCTGACATCAAGTATCTCCTCGGGAACCAGAACCAACTGTCCTTCTTCATCCAACGGTGGCAACTGTGAAGAAGCAATTACATTGTGTCCAAGTGCCTTCTTGAGGCGAGACACGTGGAAGACGTTATGCACTCTGCTATCTAAAGGTAGCTCTAATTCATAAGCTACTGCCCCAACTTTTCTGATGACCCTAAATGGCCCATAGAAGCGAGGTTTGAGCTTCTCAGCTCCACTCTTCTTGAGAGTTGACTGTCTATAAGGTTGTAAACGGAGATAGACCATATCCCCAACCTCAAAAGAACGCTCTACACGCTTCTGATCAGCATACAACTTCTGCTGATTTTGTGCAATCTGCAAATTATCCTTCAAGGATCTCATTATGTCCTGACTATGCTGCAACAAATCCTTGGCTAATGGTGCTTTGCTGTCACCAAACACCAAATCTGCAAAGCTGGGTGCTTCATACCCATAAAGTGCCAAGAAAGGAGACATTTTGATTGACATATGGAAGGTAGAGTTGTAGCAGTACTCGCCTATATGCAGCCACTTAACCCAAGCTTTCTGCTGTTCTGACACATAATTTCTCAAGTAGCCTTCCAACCACTTGTTCACCACTTCTGTTTGCCCATCAGTTTGAGGGTGATAACTCGTGCTTGGAGTGAGCACAGTACCACTCATTCTGAAAACTTCCTGCCAAAAAGTACTTAGGAACTTGCTGTCCCTATCACTTACAATATTCTTTGGCAACCCATGAAGCCTAAACACTTCTCGAAAAAACAAATCTGCAACTTGGGCTGCAGAAAAAGTGCTGGTAATGGCAAAGAAATGAGCAAACTTGGTTAATCTGTCAACTACCACGTAAATGCAATCCTTCCCTTGGGCCTTGGGCAACCCAGTGATGAAATCCATTGAAATGCTTTCCCATTTTTGATTGGGAATTGGAAGTGGTTGCAGCAAACCGGCTGGCAATGTATGCTCATTTTTATTTGCTTGACAAACAGGACATTCCTGAATGTAGCGTTGAACCTCCCTCTTCAAACCTTTCCAAGAAAACCTTTCTCGGATCTGCCTATAGGTCTTGAAAAAACCTTGGTGACCAGCAACTGGAATGTCATGAAAATTCAAAAGAATCTTCTTCTTGAGCTTAGAATCAGCCACTAGAAAGATTCTTCCCTTATACTGGATCAATCCCTCAACCACCTGGTACCTTTCATCATGGAAGGTACCTTCCAGAATGCTGGTTGCAAACTGATTTTTGGCATAATCAGCAAGCAACATGTCTCTCCAATCTGTGGTAAGCTCACACAATGAGCTAAGATGAGGCCTTCTGGAGAGAGCATCGGCCACGACATTATTTTTCCCTTTAACATATTCAATGTCAAAGTCGTAAGCTTGAAGCTTACTCACCCATTTCTGTTGCCTCTCATTTAAATCTTTCTGATGCATAAAATGCTTGAGGCTATTGTGGTCTGTCTTAACCACGAATTTGTTCCCCACCAAGTACTGCCTGAACTTGGCTAATGCGTGCATAATAGCAAGCATTTCTTTGTCATAAATCGAGTATGTCCTTTCAACACCTCGTAATTTCCTGCTCTCAAACACGATAGGGTGTTTGTCTTGCATCAGGACAGCCCCCACTCCTTCACCCGATGCATCACATTGCAGCTCGAATGGCTTGGAGAAATCAGGAATGGCCAAAACTGGGCATGAGCTCATGATCTTCTTAAATTTGTCAAAAACAACTTGAGCCTTTTCTGACCAAATAAAAGCTCCCTTCTTGGTGAGATCAGTAAGGGGAGCCGCATTCTGTGAATACCCCTTAACGAACCTCCGATAGAAACCACAAAGGCCCAAAAAACCTTTCAACTGAGTCAAATTTTCAGGTGGTGGCCAATCAACCACTGCTTTGATCTTCTCCGGATCCACCTTTACTCCCTCAGCACTGATTATGTGGCCAAGGTACAATAACTCCACCATTCCAAATTCACATTTGGAAGCTTTTGCGAACAAACTCTCAGATTCCATGATACTAAGCACTTCCTCCAAGTGCTTGAGGTGATCTTCCCAAGTCTTGTTGTAGATCAGAATATCATCAAAAAATATCAGCACAAACCTTCGTAACTGTTTCTGAAAGACACGGTTCATGCAAGACTGAAAGGTAGCCGGAGCGTTAGTCAACCCAAATGGCATGACTAAGAATTCAAAATGGCCATAGTGACATCTGAAGGCTGTTTTTTCCACATCTGATCCCCTCATTCGTATCTGATGGTAACCCGATCTCAGATCTATCTTCGAAAAGAACTTAGCCCCATGTAGCTCATCAATGAGCTCATCTATCCTGGGAATGGGGTATCTATTTTTGATGGTGCTTTGGTTCAAAGCACGATAGTCCACGCACATGCGCATGGTACCATCCTTCTTTTTCACAAGAACCACTGCAGAAGCAAATGGGCTCTTGCTTGGGCGTATGAAACCCATCTCCAAAAGTTCCCGAATATTCTTCTCGATCTCATCCTTTTGCCTCTTCGGATACCGATATGGAGTTGTGATCACCGGTTTGGCTCCTTCTTTGAGCTCTATGATGTGTTCTGAACCCCGTTCAGGTGGTGGTCCAGGAGGCAAATCTGCGAAGACTTTGCTCTTCTTCGTGAGTAGTGACTGGATATCAGGAGGTTGGTCATGCTTAGTCTCAACAGGACTAGCAGGAAGTATCATGCATTCGGCAACCCACTCAGCTTGATCGTGACGGATCAGCTTTGCCATTCTTTTGAATGACACTACTCGAGGACCCCCATTGGACATGCCTCTCAAAACTATCTTCTTCCCATCTGATTGGAACTTCAACTCCATAGTCTGCAGATTCAAAGAGATCTCTCCAAGAGATCGCAGCCATTGAATGCCTAGAACGGCATCAGTATCCCCAATATGAACTACATAGAAGTCATCCTTGACTTCGTAGTTGCCCAACTGCATGGTCATGTTAGATATTTTCTTGGTGCAAGTAATATGAAAACCATCGGCAACCATGACCTTGAATCCTTCGAACTCCTCTGTTTGCAGCCCCTTCTTGGCTACCACAACTTCGTCAATGAAGTTATGAGTTGCTCCAGTATCGATCAAAGCAACGATTCGCTGCCCTTTGACCATCCCACGAACCTTGAAGGATTCATTTCTTTGAAAACTGGAAAGTTGAGCTAAAACTCCACCACTTCCCTTCTCATCTCCGGACTCTTCTGGAGCTCTATCTTCTTCATTTCCTTCAAAATCAGATTGCTGGTCGGAAAAATCAGAACTACTTTCCCCAGCAGAATAGTACTCAATCTGATTGAACTTGACCCCTTTAGGGCAAACATGGTCTTGAGACCATTTTTCCTGACACCGAAAACACAACCCCTTTCTTCTGAGTTCATTCAGGGTTTCTTGATCCAACCTGGTGACATGGGGATTGCGATTCTTGAACTCCTTGTTCTGAGGTCTCAAATTATTTTTATACTGAGGCCTTTTTCCTTTATCCCTTTTCTGAAAAGGGGAATTTGACTGAAATTTCGCCTTAGGAGCAGCCCACTCCATGTTTCTTGCCTTTTTCATGGCCTCTTGCAGTGTTGGAGGATCAAAGGCTTTAATCCAGCCTTTGAGTGGTTCTGTCAAACCCTCACTGAAAAGAATCACCAACCTTCGCTCCGTGATTCCAGTCACCATGACTGAAAGTCTCTGAAACTCCGCAATGTAGGCATCCACTGTGCCATACTGTCTCAATTGAGCAAGCTCTCTGAAATGGATCTCAGGATCTTTTTTCTCAAACCTTTCGATGAGCCTAGTGGTGAACTCATCATATGTTGTGATAGACCGATGGCCTAGAGTGACGAGGCCATGGTACCACCACTCGTGCGCCACCCCATCAAGGTGTAGCGTAGCGAACTTAATCGCTTCATCTTCCGCCATTGGTCTGAGAGCTAGATAATTATCCAGCTTTTGAATCCAAGCTCGGGCTGAACTTGTATCACTCCCATCAAAATGAGGAAGTATAACTTTGTTGACAGCTTGGTACAAGTCTCCTTGATTTGATGGTCTTCTTTGATCAAAGTTCCTTCCTTGCCCTTTGTTCTTCCTCTTATGATCCATGAAATCATTGAAGGACATGTCCATCCTGATGTCGACAGGTAGAGAGTCATACTCTGTACGGCCAACCCTCAACTGCTCCACCCATGAAGCATTCTCTTCAGGTTCTGGCTGATTGACTACAGAACTAAAAAAGTGGGCTTGAATGGTCTGGAAGAGATGTAAGTGTTGTTTGACACTGTCCGGGCTGCATGCTCATCATGCTGGTTGGAAGCACTATGCTCCCCTCTGTGGCCTGAGTTGTTCTGTGGAACAGTATTCTGCCCCATTCTCCCCATCATGAGAGATACCATGTCCATCAAGGCATCCATCTTTTTCCCAAACTCCTTCCCGGGACTCGTAGATCTCTCTCTTCCTTTTCCACTGTCATCTCTGTTGCCAGAATTTCTTTCACCGCCACCAAGAATCCTTTCATTATCCCCCATTGCTGTTTCTTGTGAAGGTTCCCAATTTGCCCTCAAAATCCCTGAAGCTGTTTGACCTTCTGGGGCTTGATGCAACTGTGTCTGAACTGTACCTCTCTTGTAAACTCTTGCCAAGTACCTCTGTTCTCTGTCACTCATAGAAATCTGATTTCACAGGGTGGCAGGATGCGTGGCTCTGATACCACTGAAATATTCCGAGCCAAATTTTTTCGTTTTTTTCAATTTACAATTAACAACATTACAAAGCAGTGCACCCGTTAAGGTTAGATGAGAAAACCAAAACGTGCAAGAAAGCAACTCTAACCAGAATGGCACCGATGATGGTGAGCATTGGTCAGAGGATCTAAAATAAACTGCTTATGCTGGAAAAGGAACTCGACGCCAAGTATGTGCTACCCAATCCAAAGCGGAGTGAGGGGCGACCATATGACGGAGTGAATACAAAACAATGCTTGAAAGAAAGATGCTGAGAAATGAAACTACTCAACACCCAGAATGTGCTTGCTAACCCGGAATGGGATAGTAGCGACCATAGGGCGGAGATCTCACTATTACAATAACTTTGAATGGAAATGAGAACACAATCTGATTTAAGCAATAATGAATTAACTGCCAGTACTACTGTCAGTTTTACAAATAAGGAGCCTTTGCCTGCCAATGTCTTATGAATTTAAAGGATCAGCATTACATCATTTGGAATCCACCGTTACTTTGCATAGTAATACAAAAACCAAATGCCTTCAAATATCAAGATACAGATTTCTGATTTTATTACAATCTGCTCATTAAATGTTTAGAACAGCAGTCTAAGGAATTGCTAAAATGCTCATATCTTCCACGAATGACCTCCGATTAACTAGAAATCAAATGCATTAACTCTTAACTAAGCACACGCCTAGGATGAGACACTGAAAACAGATCTAAAGCCCATATATTAATTATGCACAAATCCCAATGTCCCTAGATGGTACGGCCCAGCTGAGAAACTCGACTTGGCTTTAAAAATTCAATTCACAACATTAAAATCTGCAATATGGAGCATAAGGGCGCCTAAGGCTAACACAGACAATAAGCTAATACCCACAATGATATTTTTGGTATTTTCTGATTTATGAAGCAAACATGCAATCTGCTGTCTTAAAACAATGCAATAAGCTGAAACTATTAAATGATAACTTCGAATCTAACTATGCAATGAACTGATGAACAAAACACACTAAATGCAACTCACAGTACAATGATTCACCACTAGATGTTGTCTTCCAAACACGAAGTGATGCCCAATGCTAGGAGGCCTTCATTCCTCGAAGCAGTCCCAGAGCCAATCCGGCAGCATAACAGTATAGTTTCCAAAGATGCCCAAAATGATGCACAAGACTCCTTTTTATAATTTTCGCTTGACTTCACGAAACCCTAAAATCTGCTTTTAGGTCAAAACCTTCATCTCCTCAAGAAGGCGTACTTTCTCTTCAAGGCTTTAAGAATTGACATTTTAATTAAATATCATCCTTTGAAATATGCGCCCCTCAAACCTTTGCTTTGACTTAGGGAAATATTAAATCATTTCTCAATGAGGGCGCCACCCTCAAGGACCCACCTTTTAAAAACAACATTAAGTCATTAAGTCTAAGCCAAGGGTCAACGTTTAATTATAATAATTAAAACGTGACTTTTTTAATTAAATGACTTAACTTATCCTTTCGCAAAGGCCCTGAAGTCAAACTGAGCAAAACAACTGACCCACTGAAGCAGGAAGTCAACCGAGCTGAACTCATCTGGAAAGCTGCTAAAAATAGAATTTACTAAAAATAGTAAATTCCAAAAAGTGCTCTGAATGCTGAGATGAACATACCACTGCGAAGCCCTCTGAAAACCCAGAAGGAATCCGCCATTAAATCCACCATCTCTGAGCAATGACCTCCTCAAAAATAGGAAACCCTAAATTTAACTTTTGACTAGCCTTCGGGTTCCCAAAGAAAGGCCAACGGTCACTGGAAATGTCAGGCTTGAGAAGGGGACATTACAACAATGGCTATGATGATGATGGATAAGGAGTGCTTACCCTAGGTTGATCATAGGAAAATGGATAAAAATAAATGATAAATAACAAACTACAACTTACCTTAAAATTTGCATTCCTTGGTGGACTGAATTCATGTCACACATCTCATGCAAGGATAAATTGATACTTGATTTGATATCTTACAAGTGTTAGTACTCACAATAATAATGAGCATAAAATATGAAACAATCTTACTTGTGCTTTGACATGATTTTGATGATCATGCATTACAAACATGATCTTGATGGATGAAATTGTTGTAAAAATAGTTCTTATTTTTCTCTTGGATACTCAATTTATATTCAAATTGCTTGGTTGTTAAAATGGAGAAAAATACTTGTATTCATATGCATTTATTCATTTCCCACAAAAATATTTTGAAAGGTTAACAATTAAATTTAAATTTGTTAACATATTAATACTGACAATAAAATATTTAAATTTGGAAAAAATAGGGCAAACAAGGGTGAGGTCACCCTAGTCTAGACTATTTTTTATTTTTGAGTGATCGTTAAATAAATAATTTAATTTAATTCCCAAATTTAACTTGCTTTTCTAAAAATGATAATAAAATGGGAAAATAATAAGCAGAATTAGGTCCAAGCACTTAAGGGGGAGCTTTAAACATAGTGTGAGATTGTCTTGACAATTTATGATGTTGCATTTAACCCCTACTTTAGTGAGATTATGAACTTACGCTTATACTCACACTAAACTAAGGAGAAGCCAAGAAAGGGTTATTTTTCCAAAATATTGGAGAAGTGAGATGACATTGAATCTAGGAGATGTGCAAGCCCCTAGGCTTAGTATCTTACTAAATAAAAATTTCAAGGTAAAATAATGTGCATACATGTAAGACATAATGCAGAAAAAGATACATGATAATCAAACATGAAGCATACACTATGAAGACACATAGAGAACATACAAAAAACATAATACACAATGCAAACATAATGGAAATACAAGTATGCAAACATGAGAAGAAAGGGGGTTATGACATCACAAACTAGTAAGATTTGTAGACTCCTACTAGGATACATACAAAAGGCATCCGTAAATCACAGGCTAGAAAATTATAATACTTTCTAGGTGGCCCATGAATAGGTAAATTCATCACAAACTAGTGAAGTTTGATATTCACTAGGTGGTAAATTGATAAGAAACAACACAGGCTAGTGAATTCCTATATTCACTAGGTGAGTTTCGACAAGGTAGAAAATGAAACACAAGGGCTAGTGAAGTCCAATATTCACCAGGTGAGTTCTCATGTCAACTATACCAAGAATTAGAAGCAAATCTCTTTGTTTATAAAATAATTTTGATAAGGTTCTATAAATATGATCAATGTGCTATAAAGAAACACCAAGTTCTAATTGTGTGAACAACGTGAAGCACATAATGGAATGTATGCCCCCACCTTAAAAAAATTGCTAATACTAATCAAGAGAAATTTCCTTTGACATAGAGTAAGGATGATATTTTTAAACTGATAGGCCATGAGAGCTTGTTGGGAAAACATATGCCAAGTGATATGTTCCTAAAAATTTGGCTCATGACAAGGAGTTTCCCCCAAAACAATTCCACAAAAGAAAAATAACACAAGAGGGATCATCACAATATGGTGAGATCACATTACGTGTAGGAAAAAACACAAAGACATAAAGGGTACTACACATTTGAATTGATCTATAGCAAATAATTTTCATCCCAATCTCTCTAATCATAAATAGAAGATAGAAAATATGCAAAGGGGACTACATCGACTGCAGTACAAGGATAGGTACTAGTTTTAACACATGGTGGGTCACTCACAAAAAGAGGATCATCATGTTTTTTACCATCTAAATTCATTTATTTTATAAATATAAGAGATAATTCATTATAATCTTCTTTTTGTTATTTCATTTTATCTTCTAATTCAGTATCAGAATAACTGCAATGGGTTGCATACTAGTGCTAGCAACATGATTGCAAGCACTATCAACCATGTGAGAGATTTTTAATCTTTAGCTTAGTTTGGATAAATAATGTTTAGCTTCATGGTGTTGGAGTGGTGTCAGGTGATGATGAAGATGGATGGGTGGGAGGTATTTCATTAGAATTATGTTGTATGAATGGGAGATCATTAGGCAAGGAATTTTTTATCTTTAGCAAGTTGACGAGCCATAGCACAATGTCTCTATTTGTGTTCCTTTTCACTTTGATTTTTTCTTTTATGATATTTAGCTTATGAAGAGGGTATTGATGTGTTTTCCAATATTGGTCCCTTTTCTTCCTTTTTAGGATGAATCAAAGGAACTATCAAAGGTTAGGAAACCATAGGGGTTTTAGGTTTTTGTATAAAGGTTTATTTTTCTTTAGGAGGCACAAAAGAAATCCTCAAAGGCTTTGTTGAACAATTTCCTCATGGTCCTTGATTGGATGGTGAATGGGGAACCATGGCATAAATTCCAAATGGTTGGGGTTGAGGAAGAATACCTGGTTCAGGCCAAGGTTTGTTGGCTACCCATGGAGTAGGAGGATTATCCATTGAAGCCACTAGAGACCAAGGAGCCTCAGGTGAGATATTGTTAAGGGATGATTGATCTATATGCTTGGATTTGAAGTTTTGATATGATAAAAATAGATAGTCTTCATGAGCTTGAGTGGGCTAGGATGGTTAAGGCCAAAAATAATCAAGAAAAATAATTACATGAACATCCAAAGCTTTAAATCCACTATGATAAATATTATGTATTTATCCTTCGAATGAGAATTTAAGAAAGTTATGAATAACAGAGGGAGCCACCTTCATGGAGATAAGCCATGAGTGACCTACCTACACATGAAATTGATCCATAGTTGGAATTATAGTAAATAAGACATCCAAATTTTTTGATCCAACTTGAATTGGGAGAGTTAAAGATCCAATTATATGGAAAATAGAACCATCATGAGACTTTAGTAAAACATCATATTATTCATAATTATCCTTATATAGTGTATGCACATACAAAAATTATGTAATGATCATGTTTACTAAGCATACCAGATCAATGAGTATTCCCCTTGTGGGTTTATCATGAATTCTAATGATGATGTAAAGAGGGCCATTCGGTGCATGCATAGAAGCATCAATATGTGTAAAAATGATATCAAGTAAGAGATTAGGTTGATTTTTACACAAATAAACATTGGTCATATTGATCATATTGGGTATTTTTTCAACATATTCTTCATAATCATTTTGTTTGACAAGATTGGTTGAATGACTTGGTAATGGATTGGTAAATATTTGCAATTTTTTATTATATGGCACAAATGATTTATTTTCTTTATCATTCACACCAGACAAGTGGATGACATTAGAATCAATGAGGTCTTGCACTTGGTGCTTAAGATGCATACATATTTTAGTATCATGTCCAAGTGTACGGTGATATTGACAAAAGTATTCTACATTAAAGTGGATGTAATGGTTTGGTGGTATCAATAGGTCAAATGGGAGGAATTTGGATCATGTTTTTATTAAGAAATTATAACATAATAGCATGAAGAGAATCAAGAAATTGTGAGAATTTTCTGTTTCTAGAGGCTTAAATTGATATGGTGTTGTAGAAGGAACTTATGTTGTTGGAAGATGGGGAGTTTATTTTGATGAAATTATTTTTTTAATTTTTAAATGGTTAATAATTACATTGAGGAATATCTTTGGATTGACTATTAGGAGCCAATGAAGGCGTGCCTTAATATTGGTTGACCAAAATTTGGTAATCATGAAGATTCATGCATAAATGTGTGAAGGAAGTATATTTAATTAATACTATCTTATCCTAAATGTTAGGTTGTCAGTTTCCAATAAAGAGTATATATCTCAGCATCCATGAGGGAGTATGAAATTTATGAATAAAGGGCTTGGTATCATCCTATAAAATTAGTCACATTTTTCTTAGGTCCTTGTTTACAATAGACCAAATAGGTTAGTGTAACTTGAGGCCCAATGTTTGTTTGAAATTGTTGAAATAATTAATTAACAAGTTATGTAAGAGAATTAATTGAATTATTAGGCAATCAAAAAAACTATTCCAAGGCCATATATTTCAATGATTGAGGAAAGGGTTTAGCTATGAGAGCATCTTCAAAAAGGAAATCACTACATAGATCGGTAAAATTCAATACATAATTATTGGGATCTCCTTTGTCAATATACTTCTCAAAGAGAGGTATCTCATTGTTTTACAAAATAGGTTTTTTTAAGATAGCGAATGATAATGGACTACATGTAAGATACATTGAAGGATTAGAATTAGATTGAGTTTGGTTCATTTTTGAAATTTATTGTTATAAATATGACATGTTTTGTAAAAAATGATTTATTGTGAGATCATTTGGTGATATTTTTTGAGAATTGATGGAGTGTGCAATACTATTGTTGATGATTAGAGGATTATTGTTTTGAAATTTGATGAGAGTTTAATTAAATGTAGGTGTAGTAGGTGAAGGAAAAAAAACTATGAGGATAGGCACAAGAAATTTCTAAACTAGTGTTAAGACCATTACTATATTGTGTAGTAGATGTCATGACTGGAAGGGTGAAAGTAGGAATAGAAGGTAAGGTAATTGGATAGGAAACTTGTTTTCCCATTTGATTTTGATCATTTAAAGGTTTTGAGCACAACTAGATATTGTAGGGATGTTTGCATAAACAATATATGAGTTAGGCTATGCAACACTTCTATTATTGAATCATTGATTAAATTTATAAGGTTATCCACAAGGGGAATGGTTTCTCCTACCAAGCATTCACTGCTTAAGAATATTTGAAGGCTTTCTAGGGCATTGTCTAATTTTTTAAGTTTATCTTTAGGTACATGTGCAATAGTAGCTTCCAATTCCATGTGAATGGTTGGTGATGATGATGATGTAGGTGAAGTAGGAGTAGGGAAAGGATCAAATATTTATAATGTAGTTATGATTCCTTGGGTGAAAAAGCAATGAAACTCAAGATCAACACTAGATGTAGTTGCAATATGGGAAGCCATGAGTCTATAACTATGTCTCATAGGATTATTTGATATATAGCATTAGGCTATGAAGCTCATAAATTAATTACAAGATTCAAGACACTTAAGTGTTCACACAATAATGAGAAAGATAGATTATGATGATAGAAGCATAGCAGATTCTCAAAAATAACAAATGCGTCTGTATAGAGGTTACAGAGGCAAAACTATCACTAAAATTTAGGGTAAAATTTGCTAGATAAGGATGAGGGTGCCCTAGTCCAATAATGTAAGTTTTTGAAAGTTTAAAATCCTATAAATATAACACAATGTTTAAGGATCTCAGATTATACAAGTTCAAGTCTAAGATCAAACATAATTCTTGAAATGCAAGAAAACCTAATTTATTTATATGAGGCACATGCATGCATGAATTTTGATTTTTGTAAGGAAAATCAATGGATACTATAAGTTCAAATCACTTTATAAATGACAATTTCTAGTATAAAATATGTTATAACTAATTGAATCTATCTCTGAAATACTATACATATACACTTTCAAGTTTATGAAATGAAGAATGACATACAAATCTTTACTTTTTCAATGTTTTCAATATAATAGGGATGCACTTTGAACAATAACACTTTTAGATGACCTAATATTCATTCAAATCTCAAAATAACAAACATGTAACTCATAATTTTGCAATTGTAAGATATGGAAGTTTCACCAAAATGTATTGTAGGAAAAATGGATCTAGGGCCTAAATCACACTTTTCAACCTACAAAATTGGGGAGACATAACATGATCATAAACTACTACTTGGATACTATCCTAAAGGAAAATCCAGAATGTCTAATCAAGGTTTTGGTCCCCTTTGGAGGTTTTTTGAATTTAAATAATGTGAATTGATGTGATGTGTGTAATTTTGTGATACCAAACTATGCCAACTAGGCAATTACAACAAATTTTCACTAATTCTATCAAAATATGAACTAGTAGACAAAAACAAAAATAAGTAAAGTAGAGAGTAGAGATAAAGTAACCTATCATTCAAATTTGAGATCAAACTAGATGGACAGGGGCTTGGGAACCCTAGACTAAAAATTAGGGTTTCTATAACTTCAAAGCATGTACAAGTGCATTATAGTCTATAGATGCTTCCCTATCGAAATCAACTTTGAAACTTCATCAGTCTGTGAATAATTGATCTTGCTATAATTTGATGAAGGTTCTAGTATGCTTGATATTGATGTTAGGTCTTCAATATTATCCAAATCCACTTTAGATATGCAATTTGTAAGAAATATAGGAGATGAAGGGTTGTGTCATATAAGGGCTTGCCTAAGTCAACCCATTTTTTGTGTTTCCACATCCATAATGGCTATGATGATGATGTATAAAGAGTGATCACCCTAGGTCTAGAAAAGGAAAATGGATAAAAATAAATGAATCACAAATGCTACAACTTACCATTTAAATCTACATTCCTTGATGGATTGAAGTCATGTCACACATCTCATGCAAGGAGAACTTGATACTTGATTTAAGATCCTGAAAGTGTTAGTACTCACAAAGATAATGAACATAAAACATGTAATAATATTACTTATGCTTTGACATGATTTTGATGATGCATTGTAAACATGATCTTGATGGATGAAAATGTTGTAAAAATCTTGCTTATTGTGCTCTTGAATTTTCCTTGACATCTTTTTTAGGATGCTCAATTGATATTAAAAATGATTATTTGTTCAAATGGTTAAAAAGACTTATATTAATATGCATTTCTTCATTTCCCAAAAAAAAAATTGAAAGGCCAACAAGTGAATTTAAATTTGTAAATATATTAATTTTGACAATAAAATATTTAATTTGGGCCAAAATAGGGGAAACAAGGGTGAGGGCACATTTATTGAAAGGCCAACAATTGAATTTAAATTTGTAAACATATTAATTTTGACAATAAAATATTTAAATTTGGGCCAAAATAGGGGAAGCAAGGGTGAGGGCACCTTAGTATAGACCTAATTTGATTTTTGAGTGATTGTTAAATAAATAATTTAATTTAATTCCCTAATTTAACTTGAATTGGGAAAATAATAAGCATAATTAGGTCTGAGCACTTAAGGGGGATCCAAATATAGTGTAAAATTATCAGGGTTGATAATTTACGATGCTACACCCCTATAATTTATCTACAATTTTTCTTCTTCATTAATTTAGAATTAATTTTTCCTCTTCATAACTTTGGATTTCACTTTCAGCTTCTCTACTCTACACTATGCTTTCTTTATCAATCTATATTTTACCTCTAGCTTCCTTACTCTAGATTTCACTCTTGTTCATAACTCTAAAGTCTATTTTGCTTCATCAATTTAGAGTCTTCCTTTGAACAAATACTCTAGAGTAAATATTTCTTCAATGAAAACTTTAGAGTGCACCTTCTAAAAGAACCTATGAAGCTTTCAACAAAACTCTAGAGCCATATTTTGATAAAAACTCTAAATCTTATCTTTATATAAAAACTCTACACTTCTCAACAAAAACCTCTAGAGCCCTCTTTCAAGGACAAGTTTGAAGCTTATTTTTAGCCATAAATTCAAAGAGCCTTTTATTTTAATATTATGGAGCTTAGCATTTAGTAGTAACACTTTGGAGTTGTCTAATACTACATCACTCTAGATTCCATTCTATTCTACAAATATAAAGTATTTTCCAACTTCATTTCTTTGGAATTGCTCCATTTTACCATTATGGGACTCTTTTCAATAATAGCTCTATATCCTTCATCAACAATAACTCTAAATCCAACCTTACTTAATTTCTCCACTTTAGAGTCGCTTCTTTAACACTACTCTAGAACCTTCACTTTAGAACCACTCTAGAGACTTTAATTCAATACCACTCTAGAGTCCTCACTCTAACAATGACTTTGGAGCCTCTCTGCTCTAAATGTTTCTCATATATTAGCCACTCCAAATATGAGCCATATTTTTTTGGCTTATAGGTGATGCCCATATTAGATATTTGGATCCAAGACAACATTCCAATAACTTTCAATCATGTTGGAAGAATCAAGAAGGTGACCTCCGGGTTTGTTGTCATTGATGCCAACATTAGTTGGTAACTGGCTAAGTAAATTGTGTGTTTGTAGTGATCGGGTATATTGATCCATAAATCCTCTCAGTAAAAGGAAATTCTATGAGTTTTTGATATGTTGCTCAGGAGTGTCAATTACAGCTATAAATGAGCTTTCAACAATTTTGGTTGATCTAGTTGAGTTATCTAATTGATAGAAGTTTGAAATTCTTTTGGTCGATAGGGTTATGAACTACTTATCTTATAAATGTTTAAACTCCTTATTAGGTCCAGGATGACCTAATTAGTGTTTGTTATGATTTTTCTTGAATGCCAAAAGGAATTTTGATTTAAGCCAACAAATCTTTTTGAATTATGCATTCAATTAGGCCAACCTAATTGATGTATAAATATGAAGCTATTTATATATGTGTGTGTGATGAGGATGAGAATGAGAAAATAGATGAAGGAATGGTGTGGTATACATTGATGTGACAACTATTGTAGTGCAAGGGTTTTGATAGTTGTATGCCTGCAACCAGAGTAGAATTTTTGGTATTCCAAAGCTTAACCAAAATAGATCTCTACACTTTGAAGGTGTACTTACTCAATTCATCATTTGGAAATGATCCATGCTTTTTTGTATCTTGGCGATAAGCCATTTTGTATTTACTTTAGGCTGTGATCCTTTCGAAGATAGTGTGTCCTAGCAATGAGCCCTGTAATATCTTGTAACTAGTTATAATATATTGTGAGCTAATCCTCATCGTGGTTTTTCCCTTCTTGGGTTTTCCATGTAAAAATCCTAGTGTCTTTTATGTTTTGGTTTACTTTTTGCAACTAGATGTGGATTGATAATTGGATGGTTAGTAATTAATTGTGTTAGCAAAATACAGATTCACCCCTCCTCTCAATATTTGGTGTATTCAACAAATCCATCCATCTTTTTTCTTAATAAAAAATAAGCATAATGAATCAATGTAGTTAAAAGTATAACCAAGCATATATCATATTCTTTTACATTTAAGTATAGTTATAATTTTATTTAACTATGAATAAATCCACTTAAGTTCCTTGACCTATCAACTAGCCATGTGTCCATATAATCCATAAAAATAATTTAGTATTCATGACAGCCTAAATTAATTATTAAATCTACATGTTTAGACATGGGAAAAGTAATCACAAGAAACCAAACAATAATTTTAAAATTAAACAAATTTATTATCTTATATGTAAATATAGCTTGATGCATGCATGGTAACGATGTGATAACTATGAAATTACCTTCTCATGCTCTAGAGTCTTTTATATCACTCTTCCTTGCAATAAATCTTGTAACACATCCATGTATAATAATAATTGTTAAAACCTCATACAATAAATTATCATTGTTCATTTCTCTCAACCTCTCACCACCTCATAAATAAAAGTTAAAAAATGTGCTAGAAGAGCAAGGTAGAGATAGACTTAATGCAACCATTGCTATAAAAAGAAGAGGTTATAGAAATATTTAGTGTAGAAGGATGGTTAGAATTTATATAGAAGCTCAAAGGGTATAACAAGGAAATAGTTGAGGAATCCATCTAAAAAAATTATGAAACACACTAGATTATACAAGAAATATAATTCAAGTAACTCTCTTCACCTTGACCTCTATTTCTAGAATACCTACATAACGATAGGATTTATTTCACTTTAGAGGAAATTTCATACAATACATTGATTGAAAACTTCCTCAAGGAAGGTGATCTCAAGTGCAAACTAGTTAGGCAGGAATATAGGACAATA